>CAUYQU010020464.1:0-37183 GCA_963574635.1 Cheracebus regulus | reverse complement strand
TCAATATTATATCATACCTATTCTAAAAGTGATCACATAATAGGAAATAAATCACTTTTTAGTAATTGCATAAGCATTTCACAGATTTAAATGAAATCCTGAGCAATAGAGCAAGATTCTCGTTCTCTCTCCCCCTTTCTCTTTATTTTTTCTCTTTTATTCTACTTCTTTCTTTCTCTTAAAAAAACTCCCCCTCACTCTTTCTCTTTCTCTCTTTTTTTTTTAAAAAAAAAGGAATTACAGAGCATGACACATAGTAGGTACTTAGCAAACATTTATTGAACTAAAAAGGCTATTTCAACTGGAATTGAACACCACTATGCATGATTATGTCTAAGATTATACACCAGTAATTACTGCTTTAATGGAAGTGGTAAGTGAATTAACCTACTGCCAAAATTATGGATCCAATAACATTTTGGAAAATTGTTATTATTCCTCAGCTTTGAGATATCTGGGTATGTACTGCAGTAACAAATATGCAAATTCTGGCCAACAGCCTGGGTGTTTTTGCTACTTGATAAAACTGGAATGCTTGAATACAGTTTTTCCATTTGAAAGACACATTACAAAAATCTACCAAGACAAGTTAAGTAAGTGTCTCTGGCAGAGGAATTAAACAAATGTAGAGAGTGAGAAACATCAATGCAATGCTAGCTATTTTACTGCTCTGTTATCACCCATGGAGATTCTTAATGTAGTATGAAAATTCCATGATTATAAACTCCACATAAATGGCCTGCCTAATAGGCTATCAGTATCTGTATTGTTAAGAACAGATTAATCTATTTTGAAAATTTACTAACCAATCATCACAAAACTCCATTAAATATGTGTTATATACTTAAATACACATGTATATATTACATACATATATATTAATAAGAAAAAACTACTATAGTAAAAAATAGTATTGCTCTTTGTGTAATCTTAGAATTTCACAAACAACGAAGTCTGTACCAGAGAACATCTTGTCTGTGAATGTCTTTCTGTGGATGCCAAATTGCTTTAACTTTAACCTCTGTACAGTATACGTTTCACTGTTGCTTTATCAAGGGAAAAACAGGTGTCACCCATCATTATTGCCCACTTAGATAACCTTTAGGGTCTTCTTCAAAACTTTCTTGGGAGAAATATCCTCTAAACATCTTTGTTCATGAAAAATATAAAAATTTTAATATACAAGTCGACCCCTGGCCTGTGGTATGTCTATGTTTGAGAAGATTGTTTTGTTTCTCCAGGGACATGGCTAATTTTTTTTAATAATCTCAAAGTGCATTTTTGTCACCCAGCATGGGTTAGGTTGTTGTAGCCTCTCTGGAGCAGTTTAGAGACTTTCTGATGAACAGTTCCTAGGTAACTAGACTCAAGTCATCTAGGCTGTACCCAAAGGCTTTCCTTCCTCTAAGACATCGAACACTACTTCATCCTGTGCAGTCGCTTTCAAATGCCGATCTGCACAACAAAATGAGAGAATAAAAGCAAAGGTGTAATTGTTTTATTGGGGCAAAATACACATAACATGAAATCTGTCGTTAAGTATGCAGTTCAGTGGCATTAAGCATATTGACATTGCTGTGTGACCCTCACTACCATCCTTCTCCAGACTCTTTCATCATCCCATACGAAAACTCTGTGCCCATTAAATGCTATCTCCTCCATCCTCATCCCTTCAGTCCCTGGCAACCACTGTTATATTTTCTCTATGAATTTAACTACTCTAGGAAACTCATGTAAGTGGAATTATTTAATATTTGGACTTTTGTGACTGACTTCTTTCACTTGGCATAAAAATGTCATCAAGTTTCATCCAAGTTATAGCATGTTACAGAATTTAAGAATGAATAGTAGTGCATTGTATGTATATATCACATTTTGTCTATCCATTCATCTTAATGGGCTGTTTCCACCACCTTTGAGATGTTGTGAATAAGCTGCTATAGTGACTTTTTTTTTTTTTTGAGATGGAGTCTCACTTTATCACCCAGGTTGGTGTGCAGTGGCATGGTCTCAGCTCACTGCAACCTCCACCGCCTGGTTTCAAGTGATGCTCCTGCCTCAGCCACCCAAGTAGCTAAGCTTACAGGTGTGCACCATCATGCCCGGCAATTTTTGTACGTTTAGTAGAGACAGGATTTCACCATGTTGGCCAGGTTGGTCTTGAACTCCTGCAAGTGATCTGCCCTCCTTGGCCTCCCAAAGTGATGGAATTACAAGTGTGAGCCACTGTACCCAGCCAGCATGGTGAATTTCTTTATAAAGCTAAATGTGTTTAAAGATCTGTCCTTTCAGTTTTTTTCCTTAGCATGAATCCACCTTTTTGTTTATGAAATAATGTTGACAGCAGGTGCTATGTTTGAATGCTTGTATCTCCCCAAAATTGATATATGAAAATATAATCCCCAGTGAAATAGGATTAAGAGGTAGGGCCCTTATGAGGTAATTGGTCACCTAATCAGGGCAAAGCCCTCAATAATGAGACTAGTTAGTCTATGAAGAGGCTCAAGTGAGCTTGTTTGTCCTTCAGCTGTATGAGGACACAGCCAGAAGGTATCAACTATGAGGAATGGGCCCTTATCAGACACCAAATTTACCAGCCTCTTGATCTTGGACTTCTCAGACTCTGAAACTTTGAGAAATAAATTTCTGTTGTTTATAAGCTACCCAGTTTACCTACTATTCTTGTTAGAGCAGCCCAAGCAGACCAAAACAGCAGGTGCTAGTTCCTTCTCCCTTACTTGGCTAAGTAAAATGTTGACAGCCATAAGTCAAGATCCTATTTAAAAATTTAACTCATCTGTGAAATACCAAAGTCTGGAAAACAGAAATTCTTAAACTTAGGTGAGCTCTAGAATCATCTAAAAAGCATTGGGAAATGGAGTTCTCAGGAGCCCACACGAAACTAGTGAAACCAAATCTCCAGAGGTGAAGGTCAGGCCACAATATTATTTTAAAGCTCCTGAAGTGATTCTGATGTACGGCTAAGTTGAGAAATTACTTATGGCTTTTCAGAACTACCCTACATGTCAATCAGGATGTATCAGTTTGGCCAGTGGCTATCCCCCTCTCATCACCAAACCTATCAGGTAAGCACAACAAAATTTCAAGCATGTCCAGGACTACTAACAAGGAGATTGCCAGGTGGATTTGAGACTGCTTAAAGATTTAATCAATTGTCCACAGTGCAACTTCTATTTCCAAATCAAAGCTGGAATTTGTGTGGTTCCTCCACAGCTGTCTGCACCTGTTCCTTGGGGAAAGGAAGGAATCAGCTTCCATGATTTCTGTCTTTTCCTCCACCTCCTCAGAGCTCTTGAACTTGGCCAGACCATGCTTCCAAACTACATTTGATCCAAATCTTACGGTATCTGGTCTTCCTGCTTTTGCTCTTTTCTGAAATGATAGCCCAGATTGAGGTGGGTTTGCTTTCATTCACACATGTATTGATTTTCTTTTCACAAATATATAGCTATGGTGTCTATTATGTGTCCAAAGAGTCAATAAAGCACATAGAGAAGTACGTAAAAATGACGAAGGCAGTTGAATCCAGCAAGAATCTTTCCAGTGCCATCCATCGAGCGAACTCATCCACATTTACTGTTCACCTTCACTGCCTCCCAAATACCAAACATCAGTCGATAGCATGTGATTAGTGAGGGAGCTCTGAGTTGATTAAGTGCAGTGACATTTTGAGAAAAGCAGGACATTCCTCATTATCCGCAAATCCGTGGGTATGAGAGAGCTCTCTCATTCGCATATTAGCATTTCCACATCCATCTCCTCTTTTCTGCAACCTCTAGCAAGACAGCTTGCCTTATTAGTAACATGTTTGGGATTAACAGCTTTGCTATTGTGTTAGCATCTCTGTCATTACCCAGGGAAAGAAATTGGCAAGTGCTAAGCCGGTTACTAACAGACCTAAACAGTGCCCAGGATGGAATTCACACAGAGCAACCAACCTCAAAGCCAAAACATCCCCAACTACAAGGGAGGTGTATGCACCTTTAACAAAAATGGGCCTTATAATTAGCATAAGACAATTTTTAAACATGCTAAAACTCTCATGTTGCATTAAAAAGAAATGCCATTTAGACATTTACAAAGTAATGGAATCTCATTTCCATCTGCTCCAGCCTCTTTTCAACACCTCTCCCCATAGTGGTGCCAAAAGAACAATTCTAGGCTACCAGCGTGTACTACTTAAGAGCCAGCTTGCAGTAATGAATTGGGAGGGGCTAGACCCAGAAAATGGCTGGAAGTATTAGTGTCTGATGGTGCAGAGTGGAACCATAGGTTCAAGAGTTTGTGACCTAGCTTTCTGCAGCCATGAAATCTGGCCAAAGTTCCTGGCCAGCACAGGGTGCAATGGAGGGAGCTCAAGAGTAGGGGTGGGCCAGATGCGTGCACACCTCCAATCTTTCTGATGGGATGCAACCATTATGGGGACAGTCCCATCCCTGGATCACTTTCCCTTAAGCCACCTTCGACTGTGGGGTTGTAAGACGGAAACACAGGTGCTCTAGAGAAACTCACCCATTACTGGGGGCACATACACACTGTCCCCATCTGGCTTATCACATGGTGCTGCTCTGGAGTTGGTATAATTTGCAAAGAAAAGAATGAACATTTCCCACTGATAATTCTTTTCCCCTCTTAATGGTGACCGGTCACAGAGGCAGAAACTGAAAGTCTGGCCAGAAAAAAAAAAAAGAAAAAGAAAAAAAACAAGGGGGTTTCCTAGACCACTCTGAGACTAAACTCAGAAATCAAGCAAGGGATTTGCTCTCTATTTCTAGCTGAAGGTTCCAGTTTCAAACAAGTATTCCTTCAGCCAGGGTTCTCAGGACCTTCCCAGCTGTTGCTGGAATGGATACTCACTCTGAGTCATGATTTCTCATGGGACTGTGGATCTTTTGGTCCCCGTTTCTTCCACCACTTTCTCCATAGAGAAAAACATCCTTCTATTGTTAAATATAAGGCTTATATCTGACACCCCAATCTTAAAGCCAAGAAGAAACCCTGGATGGCTTCAAACAACCTGTGTCAGAGAGCCTGCTATAAGGCTGGGATTCTTGGGGATCAGAATGGTCCAGGCAAGCAGGGAAAAGAAAGGCCAGGCTCATGAATCAAAAAGCAAACTAGGTTTACTGCAGAATTTTGCCTGGGGCAGGTCCTATTTCCAGTTTCTAGAGACTGAACTTTGTGAAGCAGTAATTTCAGCACTGGGGTTGGCAGGATTTTCTCTGATTTGTAGGCTTTCTCAGCTGAAAAGTCTTACAAAACAATAATAAACCAGCTTCACCAAGCAAAATATTTAACAAATCACTTTGGTAAAAGGATTAAAAATGCATGACATGGGGGCCAAACTTTCAATGCTAGGACATCCCTTTGCACTTTGGAACACAACATGTGTGTCCAAGCGTGTGGGATCTGAGATTCTGCTCTCAGTTTACAGCCAGACCTGAAGGCAACTCACCTAGTGCTTCCCTAGCTCTCAGCTCTCACTCTTTCCACACCCGCATCCCTTCCCTGGGGTGCTTTCCCTAGGGAAAGGTTGAGAGGCAGTCCTTTCTGTGTTTGGGTAGATGTGGGTCCATTTCAACACAGCTCCTCTGGGTCTCACCCCACTACTTCTGGAAGTACATTCATCCATCCCCCCGCAACCCCACCACCACCATGAATTTGCCTGGTTGGTATATCCATTTCCGAGCCCCAGAAAGTAACACTTTGTTTCATCTCCCTGCAGTGTAACTAGATGAGAAATCCCTAAATAGGTGGCTTCCTGCACTTTGTAAATAGTGACCTGACCTCTAGTCTGAGCATACTTGCTGTCCAGGCCCTTCTCTGGACCCTTGCTCCTGTGCTTGAGAAGACAAAGAACTGAAAATCCCTCTGTGGTCAGGAGCCCAGGACAAATAACAATCCCACCCTCCCCAGTTCTAAACTCACATTGCTAAACTCTCAATACTCATCTCATTAAAATAATTTGCCCAGTCAGAATTTGGTTTCAGAGAAAGACACTTAAGTAGAGCAAAAACATTAATCAATCACAAAATGTTCGAGTTGAAAAATAGTTAAATTGAAGCTATATTGGGTCTCATCCACGCTGCCGCCCTCCCTTCTTCTTTCCTTCTCCTTCCTTCTTCTTCTCCTTCCTTCCTTCCTCCCTCCCTTGCTTCCTTCCCCTTTCCCTCCTTCCCTCCTTCCTTTGTTCTTCCCTTTTTCCTTCTTTCCTTCTGTGTATCCCTCTTCTACATTTTACCCAAGGTGTGAAATGTGTCTTACAAACAAGTGTGTACATGTGTGTATGTGTATATTTCCGCATGCATTCACCTGTCCCCTGGAATCTTCCCACAGGTGGAAGCTGGCACAATTTAAGGCTGACACTGACAAACTTTAACATGCAGACCACTCAGACCAGTGTCTGGGGCATGGGAGGATGCAGATCAGAAGCTGGTTAGCTGCTCTCCAAACCCCACTGGGAAGAATGACTATGGCTTCAGCTCATCCTCCCGGGGCTTCTTCATTCCCCTTCTTTAGTGCTGGAGGGAAGAATTACAAGGGCAAAGAACAGAAAGTTCCAGGCAGAGAATTGAACACTCTAAGAATTTGTTCACTTCTCCAAAGTGTTGTATTTCTTCTTCCCAGAAAATCATTGTCTCGTGTAACCATCATCTAGGAGCAGGCCTCCCTGTGCAACCTTTCATCTACTGAGGAAAATAAAATGTTTTGACTCTGGGGGGAAGACGGTAGAGATGGCAGGGGCTCCCCTAGGGCCCCTCTGATGTCCGGGCCCCGTCAGCTGGTTTGGGGAAGCAGTACTCGCCAGAGGGAAGCTCATGAGCCGGACTGGGTGTCCACAGATCACAGCCACTAAGACATTGAGTCTGGTCTGGGAATTGAACCTCTTAAACTAAAAATATTATTGTTGTCTATCTGAAATTTAAATTTAACTGAGAATCCTGTGTTTTTATTTATTAAATTTGACACTAATTGGATGTCTGCAGGAAAAACAGAGAGGACATTTACACCTGTGGAGCAATGCTATTCTGTGCTGTTAGAGGCCAGGAACGGCAGGGATACAGAGACCAGGTTTAAAGGGCATTGAAGAGCCTTCATGGAGCCATCAACAATATTGTTATTGTCCCTTGCTAGGGAAGACAATCATAGCCAAGAAAAAATTGAGGCATCTTCTCTCTTCTTTTCTTCTCACATCTGGTGAATATATCTTTAAGTATTCACATGTTCAAACAGGGACTTTTTTTTTTTTTTTTTTTTTTTTAGTAATAAGTACATTGGAGTAAAAGGTGTAAACCAGAACAGTTCCAGGCAAACCAGGTTGTCTGTTCACTCTAATTAACCGCCAGATTCAGTATATGATGATGCATTGTCTTTTTGAGCTATCCACTCCCTCAAGACGGCGATCTCTGAATTCTGTTAAACCAAACTGAAAATTACTTTATTCCTTCCCCATTCTCACCATCTGTCATCCCAGGCTTGTGGGTAACCAGAGTTTTATCTGTTCCTATGCAACTAAATTGCAGGCCAAACTTCCTTCAAGCCTGTACTGAAAAGACTGGGACCAGAAGGAATCCACGCCAGCTTACTGAGTTTAGTGGCTTCTGTACCTGGAAACCAATTTCTGACACAAACAAAAGTATCTGAGTGACTGAGCATTTTAAAGCAGGGCAGCTCTTCTGAAGAGCTGAATTGTGTTAACTAGCCAGTGGCTCTGAGGGCAGAGAACCACACACTCAAAACAGCAGCAGGTGGTTGTGCTGAGCTGAAAACTCACCCCTTCTGGAGGAGGAAGAAAGGAACCAGCTCAAGTTGGTCAATAAATGCTGTGTGACCCCCTTTACTGGCCTGGATCTGCAGTAATTTGATTTTTACTCCCAAACCACTTGTTTTGTCTCCATAAATTTAATGTATTTAACAGTCTAGTCCCTACAAAGTCCTCCCCTCAGGTGGGGATTTTCAGGAGGAAATGGCAGGGAGTCATCACTGTCCTCCAATTTTGTTTTTATCAACTTGCATCATCCACTCTGCGGCGGAGACCTCTCCCACACCAAGGGGCAGGCTAGTTTCTCATGCAGACAGCCCTAGCGCCCTGCTGATGTCCTAAAAGAGCATCGTCAGCTTCCGGTTATACACACATGGACATTGTTTTTTTTTTTAAGCACTTTTCAGACAGATGGCATTTCCTTGTGAGTCTGTAAATAAAACCTGTTAGAGCCAAGCACCTTGTCATCAGGTACCCAATGGAGTAGGAAATTTACCTTTTCTTTTACAGTTTGTTTGAGACGTAAGATCAGTGTAGGATCAACATTCAAAAGATTCAGTTGGACCACGTTATTGAACCCATTCTAGCTAGGAGGAGTAAGTTGCTATAAGAAGGATAAAGTTGCTAAGTTTCAAGGTGAAAATCTGAAGCAGGCAGAACAGAGAGACACCCAGAATGCTGATGAAGGCTGTCACTTGAAAGATGTATTCACCCTCTCAGCTTTTTTTCAGGTGTTTTAAACTCTAAAGATGTTACAGTCTATAGCAGAAAATTGTGTGCTTTGAGAAAGTCTGAATTTGATAATAATTTCAGCATTTTTTTCCTCTGGCATAGTTTAGCTTTTTAAAATAGTGATATCAGAAGTAACTAGTCATATTGCACATTGAAGGTGATAGTAACAGCTGTACATGGCTGAGAAGCAACCCTTTCTCAGTATAGTCAGAATTCATTTTACTGAAAATGAGTCTATGCTTATTTCCTTGAAGGTTTTCATGTGGAAGGGAAGGAGGGGCTGAGGAAAGACTTGGTGATGGCTAGAGCAGGCAAATGCCACCGTGTAATCCTGAGAACAATCTCAGACATCTTGTAAACAGTCACCCACACAAGGTTTTGTTGTTGTTGTTGTTTGATCTTGTTTTTTTTTTCTAGATGGAATCTTGCTCTGTTGCCCAGGCTGTAGTACAGTGGTGCAATCTGGGCTCACTGCAACCTCCACCTCCTGGGTTCAAATGATTCTCCTGCCTCAGCCTCTTGAGTAGCTGAGACTACAGGTGTGAACCAACACAACTGGCTAATTTTTGTATTTTTAGTAGCGACAAGGTTTTACCATGTTGGCCAGACTGGTCTTGAACGCCTGACCTCAGATGATCCACTCACCTTGGCCTCCCAAAGTGTTGGGACTACAGACATGCACCACTGCACCCGGCCTAATCTTGTTTCTTAATGAGTTAGTGGCTAACATTGAAAGGAGAATGCATTTTTGCATAAAAATACACATTTCTGTTATTTCTCTTGAAAATACAAAAGATCTATTAACTGACATTAGGTAGGGGCTGTGTCACTTTAATTGCTTCCTCCTCTTGTTGCAAACTGACCTAAACTATTTACTGTCCACAAATGTTAAGTTTGACTGAATCTCTTCCACTCTCTATTACTTCTTAATGCTGACATCAAATACCAGTTGCCAGTGACCGTACTCAAGCTAGTGGTTTTCTTAGACTTGGAATCTTCAGCTATTTATGTTTCCTGCCTGGGCCCTCTCTCTCCAGTGAGAAGTGATTGGATTTGTCCCCAAATATCTGTCTCAGGTACGCGTGAAATTTTCCCATTACTACTCATCACTTTGGGTTATTTAATTCCTTATGTCATCCATCCTCTATGGAAATCAATGCAAATACTTCTGAAGGAGGAAATGTAGTGTTACTCTTCTAACATTAAATTGGTATGGATTTAATGAGCTCACTCTCTGCCTACTTGTGTCCAAAAAGAAGCATTTCTCTTGTAAGAAACTGGGTTGGATGGCAGGGCACTGCCCAGAGCTATTCCAGGGCCTGTGGAATAACTCTGCACCTGTTTTTAGGGAAAATATCTCCAAGTAAATGCTACAAGAGGCAGACCTGGAGCATGGTGGGGAGGTGTGGAGTAGGTACCACCTATAGCATAGGAAGTGTCAAAGTGCTTGGGTTTTAGGGAACCCAAAGAATAACAGCCTTCTTTCTTGCCAGAATTCAGAATAAGAGGTAGTAGGCACAGAAGTTGGATAAGTAGAGATCCTACTATCAGATTTTTACTTATTAGAGCTGGAAGGATATGGCCTAGGTGTGGGACCAGATGGGCTTGCTAACCCTCCGTTGCCATAAATCTGATGTCCCCCATGAAATCAGCAGCCTTGCCCCCAGGGGCAGGTCTTTATTCCATGGCCCACAGACAGACACATCTTTCTGTAGGCAGGTGGGTGAAGAGAAAAGGAAGAAGAGGAGCCTGAGCCAAGCATGCCCATTTCTTCTTCCAAACTCTTGGTCAATTAACTCTCCAGTTTTCAGGAAGTGAGTGCTGAGTTGATCAATGAATGATGAGAGGGAAGAAAACCACAGTACCCCACAGATTTACTAGCATGGGAAATGAGTAGGTGCTTCTAATGACAACCTTTGGGTTGTGCAGTGCTGGAGCTACAGAAATAGAGTCTTTGCCATCTGAACGTTCCTCTTGGTAAATGGAAGCCCAGAGCACTGGTCCACGTGAAATTCTAGAACAGGGAGAGTAAGCAGTGCTGGTCTATGGCTGCAGTATGTAGAGCCATTAGATTTAGAGATTACAGATGGAAAACAAGACTTGGGAAAGAATATGAACATCAAATGTCTCTATTGGTACAAGCCATAGGAACAGTAGAAAAGATCCAGAGGGTTCTAGAAGGCAAGGAGGAACAGGATGGAGCCTGTTACAAGAAGTACTTGAAACCTCTTGCTAGGACCCTCCAACCTCTCTTCTGAGGAGCTGTCAAGGGGAAGAGGACAGCATCTGTTTTTATAACTTCCAAATGAACACAGTACTCTATTTCATAATTAATAGGTGCTCATTAAATTATTTGGTAACTGAATTAAAGAGACTCTTCTAAAAATTACTAAAGCAAAGAAAAACAAGCAAAAAATGAATAATCCATAGACTTAACCCTTCTGAGGAATGTCTGTATTTTAAAAGAGGATCTGGTTACAGTAAATTCATGTGTAACTGATAGAATACACAGACATGTTTGGACCCAAAGGTCTTATGAGAAGTTTAAATTTCTTCCCAACATACACACATTCCCTAGAAGTCCAAGGTTAGCAATTTGGTGGCATACTTAGTCAAGTCCCTTCCATTGTTTGAATTTTATGGCTTCTTCTAGGGAAGACCAGCTTGCTTCTCATTTTTGGCATTGGTCTGCATATTAAGATGTGTAGATCTTATTAGGTCTTAGAAATACATATTTATGACAACAATTCCTATCTGAAGGATTAGGAAATTTAATGTTTGCTATAGTAATAGAGATTAAAATAGGGCCACCACCTCAAAACTCAAATCTCCTTACAGAAATTATAGAATTCATATATATCACAGAATCCACATAAATTGCAGAATAATTGCCATATATGACAATTGTAAAGCCAATGGAATGTGATGCAGTAAAGACAGGTTTTATATTTATTTTGCCTTTTTATCAAGTAAGTGGAAAGTTGCTGATGTCAGGCAAGTTTCTATTTGAGAATCCTAATCTACAGGTTCCTGATGAGTGGTGACCTTCTCAGCTAGGACTGACAACCACACGGGTTCCTACTTCACAACCAGGGTCACCCTGGAGACATTTCTTATTGGATCAGCTTATTGTAAGTATTAGGTTTCAGCCTTTGAGCATATATTGCTGGTTTTCAGTTACTTATAGCTTTAGAACAAATGCTTTTTCATAGCAAAAAAAAAAGGAAATGCAAGAAGAGGAAAGAAGAAAAATCTCTTAAGGAAGTGTTTAAAAGTTGAACTGATAGATTTGGCAATTTTCATTCATGGCAGGAGTAACAGGCTTCACGGGGGCAGTATGACTCCAATATTAAAGAATAAACGCTTTGATATTGTTAAATACATCATAGCAGGTTTTATAGCAAACTTCACAATAAAGTTAGATGTTTTAGTATCAAAAAGTCACACGCATTACTTTAATGGTATCTGCATGTTATGGATTGTAACGGCCTGTTATGACATCATCTGTTAGGAATTTACTATGAATGCTTGGGGAGGTGGTTCAAAAAGCTCCTTCTAATAAGATGCCATGGAATGTAACTATATCTAATGACAATTGGTCAGTTGTGAATAAAGCATTTTCAAAGAGGACTATTGCTTTAAGCTCTATTAAAACGTTAATAGGGCTTAGCAAGAAGTCTCCTTTCTTGCCTGCTGTTCTTTCATCTGAAAAGCCACAATCCTATGAGACTCTCCCCAGCTCCCAGAGACTACATAGTTTGGAAGGCAGTTGGAGATCACTTTAGCTGCAGATAAGGTTTTCAATTCAGCAGCACAACCAACTTTGAAATTAATGTTGGACACAGACGTGATTCAGATGGGCGGTGAGTTTTTAAGCTCCTTCCTGCACATTCTATCCTTTTGTCTCTCTGCTTTTAGATGCCATAGGAAGCATCTGATTGAAATGGAACTCACTGACCTGAAGCTCCTAAAAGAAAATTTTCTTGGTGACAGACAAGTTGGCTGCTTCAGAAAAGGTATTTACCATGATTCTGGAGAAGACATTGGGTCTCAAACTTGCTGCCTGTGAGTGCAATCCAGCCCACAGGTTAATTCTGTGTGACAGGCACTGTGTTTAAATGATAAGAATTAGAGTGCCTTTAGGTGGGAAGTGCCCTCTCCAGTTTATAGCGAGTCTCATCATTTCCTATTGTCCTAGGTTTAGCTGCATCACACACTACATGCCTACCTGCCAGGCCTCTAGAAACCTGAAACTCATGAGCTTCAGGCATTCTGTGCATGGTCCATCCCTGTGCCCTGTGCCCTAGGTTCGACTCGAGGTTTCTCGCTGATGCTTCCCACAGCTGGCCCTTGTTCCTCACAAAGAGTTTCTGGTGAAACCAGAGTCATAAAGACTGGATTAAGAGGAAAGTTCAAGGACTCCCAGGATCTAAAAGCTGGCAGGAAAACTTAAGAGTTTGGGATCCTCCAAACCCCGATGAGCAACCTGAGACACAGAAAAGGGAAATGCCTTGGAAAGGTCAGCCCCAGAAGGAACAGAGGAGAGAGGGAAAGCTAGGACTTGTGATTCCCCATACTGTGTGCTGCACCCACCACCCCATACGGCTGGATTGAATTATTGGTATAGCCCTTCCCCGCATTCCTAGAGAGTGTGTCTTTTACGAAGCCACCATCCACACACACAGAGTGGCACCAGCTGTGCAGCCAGCCCCTCTTACAATGGGCCACTGTGCCTGGTGACATGAAAGTCAAGGCCAATGTGGTCACACTAAGCCCACTAAGTCTTAAAGAAAAATACTTCTCTATTATTGGCAGAGAACTTTAGGCTGGAGACAGATTAAGGTTTAAAACAAGTCTAAGGAATCAACTTTGTAGACAACACAGGTTACTTAGCCTCTGCGCCTTCTTTAGGGTACAAGGAAACTTTCCTTCAGAGCTGACCCTGGAAGTAGGCAGAAAGGTTGCTGACTCTTTAAGTTGTCTTTAGCTACCTCAGAAAGGCTTCCATCAGCCAAAAATCCCCTTGTAGCTCAACCCTTCTATTCTCAGCCAAGGCATAAATACTAAAATTCAGTTAATAGCAATTCATTCATATGAGCTAAATGTTGCCCCCTTTAAGCATTGTGCTTTGTGAAAAAAAAATTCTGGAAGAGGAGAAGTTTCAATTGGTTGGGTCAATTAACTTTTCTTGTGAGTGGGAAGTACTGAGGACAAGGAGAACCCTTAGCATTAGTGAGAGGCAGAAGAGCAAAAGAAAGAGGTGTTGGAGTAGGGACATTGGCTAACAGAGAAGACAGAGGTAAAGGGGCCAATGAAAGAGACATCCAAAGGAAACCACTGGTATAATAGAACAGTGGGGGCATCTGCGTGGAGGAGAGCATGGTCAGCCACTGAGACTGCTCTACCAGGGGTTGGCTGTAGCGTCTCACCCACTACCCTTGAAATTCTGTCCCCAACTCCCACCGAGATCTTCAGCAAATACCTCCAGCGAGTGGGAGGAAAGAACACAAGAACCTGAAGTAGTAGCTCTGTTCATGAACACAGTAAGTATCTGTTGAATGAATAAATCAAATATTTCCAGTGCATTGCCATGCAGCCATCTCGATGGTTAAAGAATCCTTGCTTGGTCTCTAGAGCACTTGATCAATAGGTTCTAATTCCAGGTGGTGTGGAGTGGAATGGACCTGGAATCAGTATTTTGCATTTTGTGGGGATTATCACTGGTTGAAGTTGTTTCCCACTCCAGTAGAACAGTGGCTTCATTCATAATTCATGCATTTAGTGTCTCTGGTAAGTATTGCTTACCAGATGGGATTCTCAACAGTAACTGAAATGGAAAGCAGGTTGCTTCATAGAGTTGGAGTGAAAATCACAGGTGGAGATACGGCATGAACTGAAATTTTCTAGTTAATACAGAGACCTTTGAGAGGTTACTGAGTTGCAACTTCTATTGGTTCTACAAGCTAATGAGAGGCTATGATGGAGAAATGAGACAGAAATTCTACCTCTGGAAGCCGATGGCCACTGCTGTCTTCTGGGAGTGAAAACAAGGCCTAGAATGACTAAGAGGCTGCTTATTGTTACAGGTTGAACCTGGAGCAGAATAGGCCAAATCAAGATTGAAAGGAAAATGGGAAGGAATAGATACAGGAAGTGTATGTGTGTATGTGCATGCTTGTGTGTGTGTGTGTGTGTGTGTGTGTGTGTGTGTGCACGTGTGCACATGTGTGTGTCGGGGTGGAAGCAGGGTTAACCCACCAGCTAATCATTTGGTTGCAGTAGAAGGGAGATGAGAACTCCTTAAAATATTTGAGGCCTACAAAAGCTGAGATAACTACTATATTAGCAGCAAAAACTAGGAAATTCTGGGAAGGAGAGAGTGAGCTGAAAATGTCTTTGGATAATTTAGAACAGAATGTGCATATCTTGTTTGATTTTTCATTTTACTTTGGTTATTTGCCATGGCAGAATATTATACACATTCAATGGAATTTTGTATTAGGAAAGTGTTAAATGCATCAAAATTTCCACATACGCCAATGTCTCATGCATTAGGGCATTTATGGGGTGAGGGTCAGAAACATGTATACAAAAAAAAATGCCTATTTCTTAGTTCACAGTTTTATCTTCCTTATCATTTCTGCTATGAAGCCAACGTTCTCTCAGATTTGGAATGTTTTTCACACTCATGTACTCATACACACACACACACACACACACACACACACACACACACACACACACACGCACACACACACACATATGTATTATAAAACTCTTTCCAGACACATAATTCCAGGAACTTTTTAATGCCTTTGTCATTAGTCCTTTGATAAAATTTTCTAATTAAGTCAGTGTGACACTCAGCCAAAGAACAGAATTACTTCAGAATATCTTCATGTTGTTTTTTCTGTGGTAGAGTTTACCCTGAAAGCAAGACAAAGAAATCAATTTCAGCTGCCATTAGAGAGATTTAGGTTGGACTAGGAGAATAAGTCCCAGACTGCAAGAACCTGGAAGAAGTGCTAAGTGGGGAACTTAAAATCCTCATCTCTAGAGACTTCCAGAGAGATGTGAAACAACCACTTACATACAGAATTGCCTCAGTGAAAATAATAGTGCCCAGGAAAATTTTCTTTGTTTCAAAAATTTTAATGACTTTCAATTCTACATTGCCACACTATCCCATGACTTGGCTCAGAAAGCATAAGCATCCTCATAGTGTAATGTGGAAGGCATTGTTACTACCCTTCCAATCTCCATTTCCCAATCCCTGAAAACTGGTTTCTCATCACCATAATGGACCCTAAAATTCATATAGTGCCATGTGGCCCTGTTGAGGTCCCATCACCACCCAGGGAAGGGCTGATTGGAGTGGGATAGCCACTCAATCCAAGAGGTATTATTCAAGTGGATAAAAGCCAACTCTGTTCTCTCTTCTTGGGTGTGGTGCCAGGACAGAGCAAGCAGATCAGCAATGGTAAAGAGCACAGAGTCTTCAGCCAGGTTGCCTGGATTTGACGTTGAAATCTACTACTTATTTGCTGTGGGAATTTAGATGTGTCATTGAGCTTCTTGGCCTCAATTTTATCTGTAAAATGGGTATAAACATTATAGTTTAGATGAGAGGACTAAATAAATTAATATAACATATAAACTGCTTAGAGTCTAGACTGTGGCATGTGCTCTCTGAGGGCTGGCTAATTTGTGACCTTGGCTGGTCACACAAATTAAAGAGCTGTAGATCTGGGAATCGAAGACACTGTGGAATGATCAGCTGCAGGCTTGGACCTAATAAAGAGGGAAAGATGGTCTTTAGGACAAGGTGAGAGAACAGAATGGAGTGAAAAGGTAAATCAGGAGACCAGAAAGGCATACAGAGAGAGCAGGTGCTTTGATTTTCCACGGCTTTCTGGCTTCTGTTTCTGATCTCTCCTAAGTCTGAACTCACTTTGGCCTGTTGAGTTCCATGAGATACCTATGTGTCGTTATAAGAAATGCTGCTTTTTTTGGCTTACACTAGTTTGAGTGAGTTTCCATTACTTGAAACTAAGAATCCTTAGCAAGGAGAGTTAAGTTTACACTCAATTGCCCTTGAACACAAATTTTCAAGAAACCAGAACAGAAAGAGTACTTCAGGGGAAAGGCACTGCACATTCCATTTTTTTAAAGGGTTACTTCTTTCCTAGAACGAGAGATGCCTCAACTTTGACCTATTTTAGAACATTCATATTCTTCATTAACAACTTCTAAATGGAGGAACTTTTTCTACAACTGAAACTCAATTTGTATATAAACATAAATTTAAAGTTAGGTGAGCCAAATTTCCCCTCTTCTAACTTGGTTACATTCTGCAGTCCAAAAAATAGTGACCTCTTCCTCCGTCTCTGATGGCATGAAAGTCAAGGCAGCAGTGGGATGCAAAGCTCACACATTATCTGATAATTTCCATTTCCAACTTCAAGTCCGCAGACTCAATCTGCTAAATCCTTTGACTTAAGTCATGAAAAATGACACACATTACCATGCCTCATAACACATCTTCTAAAACCTTTTCAAATAACCAGTCGGCAGGCAGCACTACCAGCCTCGCCACAGACACCATCATTTTTTCCCCTTCCCTGTCTGGCTCTGAGTTTTTGGAACCGAGATGAAACTTAACCTTCCCAAACAAAGACCGTTTACTAGGCAACTTAGGGCCAGTAATTAGCTCACACTTCATAAGGTGCCACAGAGCTATTCGCAGATCTCTTCCAAGTTTAGTTTTTTTTTTCTTCCAGAAATTAGCTCTTGTCTCTAAGAACCCACAATCATTTACCACGGAATGAAGGAACTACACTTATTATAAAAGTAAAATATTTAAAACCTCTTTCAAGGATAGTCAGACAACCTCATAAATCATGTTCTCCACACTGGTGAGTTTGGGATGAGAAGGGATGTGTTGACATATTTAGAAGCCATTGGGGTACTGTGGTTTCACAGCTAGGAGGGAAACTCGAGCTTGTTGCAGTTGGAGCTTACTTGTATTTTTATTTATTGAATTAATGAAATCTTGGCAACAAACTATGTTTTACTTTAGAAAAGATGGGATTTTTTTTTCTTTTCTCCCACCTACCTTGTCTCCCTTTCTGCCCCTCTCAAATAGACAATTTTTATAAATATTTCCAATGCCAGAAAAATCTTCCTGGGCAGCCAAACTGAACCTTAAAAAATCAAGATGAACCAATCAATACATGGAGATGTGGCGTCCATTAAAATTGACATTTGGGTGTTAGAAGAAGAAAGAAACAGCCTGAAAATAAATATTTTGAATGCGTTTACAAGGCTGCTTGATTCTAAGAGTTTGCACATTTATCAATCTGTATGTCAGCCTGAATGGTAGCTTGCAAAAACCGTAGCTCACCAGAATCTAGTCAACATCGCTCATGACATTTCCTCACATTTGGTGAAGGCTCTACCATTCTAACAGGGAATGTGAATGTGTGTGTATACACTGGTGACTTAACAACAAAAATCACCATCGAGGTTTACTATAGAGGTTTCCAACTCCAACTATAAACTAGAATCACCTGTGTAGCTTTTGAAACCCCCAGGCATTTATACTTCTTAAAAGCTCTGCAGTTATGGCCCCAAAAGGAAATCAATGGCAGATTCAAACTGGGTAAGCTGAAGAAAGTTTAATAAATGGACTCTTTACAAAGGTGCCAGCAGAGTAGAGGAAAATTAGAAGGAATAGTACAGTACGCTCTCTCAGTTTAGGAGCAGTAGGCTGCTATTATCACCCCTAGTTTAGAAAAGGAAAGGGTGGGAATAGTCATCAGAACCCAGAGAATGGGGAAGCCCCCTGGGGAGAGTGACCTGACAGGAGCTATATGACCTTAAGACTAAGGATGCAGCCAAACCCGAGTAATTCCATACAAAGGCAGCCAGGGAAGCTATATCCCAACCATATTTTCATCTCCCCCTTTCATCTCCTACTGGTCCTCCTTATGACAGAACCCAGCTAGAAGCTGGAAGATAAGGAAGCCTTTTGTTTCTGTCCTTAAAGGTCAACCTTCTTCTTCCCCTTCTTGAGACAACACAAGATGGAAAGAAGTGGAGAGTGGATGTGTGACATAAATAGGAGGTGTTCTGCCCATCAGGAAATTCTCCTGCAATCAGATCTTCTGGTCTGCTGCCCAAATTAGCATTTGGGCAACATATCCTACTTGTTTGAGTCTATTTTCTTAGAAATAAAGGGCATTGGCTTAGCTCAGTGTTTGCCTAAGTGTGGTGCTAGAACTCTGCTCCTGTACCACAGGGCTTCTTGGGGTGGGAAGACAGAAAGGCCAAATGGTGAGTTCTTGCCTCATTCCCCATCGCACTCCCTAGTAAGTCAATAAGTAATGTGCTAAATTATTCTGAAAAGTGTCAAATTATTTATCTCAGCTTGCTGTATTTTTGAGACATTGTCTAGACCAACATATATGATCATGACAAAGGAAGAAACTATACGTATGTTTCTAATTAATTTAAATACAAACGTAGGGTGTGTGTGTTTACTTATAGGTATATTAGTGATGAAAAACAGAGGTATTTTTAGAGTTGAGAAAATAAAAGCTTAAAAAGATTAACTCTAACTTGCTCATGTTTAAGAGGGCAAATATATGGTGGAGTCATGGTTCAAACCTAGGTTTGTCTTATTCCAAAAACAATGCCACCAAAGAACATGAAAACTGAAAAGAAAAAAAAGGGTATACCTACTTAGGCACACACATTTACATCTTTACATATTGTTTTAGTATGTTTCAGGTTTACTGCATTTTCATTAGCTTTCCCAGGTCTAAAGTTCTGCCCTTCTGCAAGCTGCCCTTGCCAGGGTCCACTTCATCATGTGATGTCTTTCAACAGCGCACAAAAGACAGATCACATGGCAGATGAGCAGAAACTATTATCATTGGATTTATGAAACATTTGAAATAGCTATCTGTCCAATTTTTCCCCCCAACCTACAAAAGAGAGTTTTATGTTATCAATAGGTAAAGATTCAGCTTTTGAAGATTTATTCTCTCACTTCATGACTGTCTGGTTTTTCTCAATGGAAAATGAGGCTTTTGAAGGCTCTTTTAGAGGTCTGTATGTTCACAGTTCAGAGAAAACAAAGGTCAGTGAGTCTGAGCGTCACAGAGCCTTAGGAACTTCAGGGAGTTTTGCAGGGTGGGTATGAAAATTTTCACATCCATTCTGTGTAAAGTTCTGTAAAGCACGTCCTTGTACCTCTAAGAAAATATCAAATGAAATCTTAGAAATTGAGTGCTTAGAGGGTGTTTTCCTGTGTCTTTAAATTACTGGGCCCAAAATGCCTCATTCAACAAATATTTATACATTAATAAATATGTGCCGTGCTAGGTGATAATGATGGGAAATAACAAAAAATACATTTTATAAACAAATGATGGTTATTAAAATACAACGAAATAATTGACACAGTGTGGACTTGGTATAAAGAGCAGTGGGAGTGGAGAATGAATTTTTATTTCTGCCTGGGATAATGCGGGATATTTCCATAAGGATGAAATTTTTGAGACTAAAAGATGAGTACGTTTTTACCTGATAGACAATGAGGAGGGGTATTTCAGGCAAAGGAAACTATATGCAAAGTTACAGAGGTATGAAATAGGACAGGTGATTTAAAGACTAACAAGAAGTTTGATATGCTTACGATATATATTGTAAGTAAGGCAGTAACAGAAGTGAAGCTGGGTTGGTAGGTAGCAGCCAGATCACGATGGGTTTTAATTGGCAAGGTGAAGAGTTTCCATTTTATCCTACATGGTTTACGATTTCAAAACAAATCTGCACATATGCTCAGGGATACACACAGTGCAGGGTATGTACATGATGTTATGCTCAATAAAGCATATTTTCCGGGAGCACCAATTTTATTAGAAATATTAGAAGAGACTTTTTAAAATTAATTGACATATAATGTACATATTTATGGGGAGCATGTGATATTTTGATATATGCATATAATGTGACACGATCAAATCAGGGTACTTAGGATGTCCACCACCTCAAATAATTATCATTTCTTTTTGTAGGAAACATTTCTACTCTTCCAGCTATTTTGGAATACATAATGGTTTATTGTCACCCTACTGTGATATTAAACAGTAGAACTTATCCTTCTATCTAACTGTATGTTGGTAATCAATAAACAATCTCTATTCATTTCCCTCCCCTTCTCCCAGCCTCTGGTAACCATCACTCTACTCTTCCTCCATGAAATCAACTGTTTCAGCTGTCACATATGAGTGAGAACATGCAATATTTATCTTTCTGCACCTGGCTTATTTCATTTAATATGATGACCTCCATTTCCACCTATGTTGCTGCAAATGACAGAATTTTATTCATTTTGTGGCTGAATAATATTCCATTGTGTTTATATGCCACATTTTCTTTATTCTTCCATCAGTGGCCATGTATGTTGATTCCATATCTTTGCTATTGTGAACAGTGTTGAAATAAACATGTGAGTGCAGGTGTCTCTTTGATACACACATTTTTTTTTCCTTTGGATAAATACCTAGTAGTGATATTGTGGGATCAAATGGTAGTTCTATTTTTAGTTTTTTGAGAAATCTCTATATTGTTTTCCATAGTAGTTGTGCTAACTTATATTCCCATCAGCAGAGTATAAGAATTTCCTCTCCTCTGCACCTCACCAGCATCTGTTATTTTTTTTTCTGTTTTTAATATAAGTAGCCATTCTAATTGGGATAAAACTACTGTTTTGATTTGCATTTCCTTGATGATTAGAGATGCTGAATATTTTTTCATGTACCTGTTTGTATGTCTTTTGAGAAATGTCTATTCATGTCCTTAGCCCGTTTTTTAATAAGATTATTTTACTATTGTTGAGTTGTTTGAGCTCCTTGTATATTCTTGATACTAGTGCCTTTTAAAGGTATAGCTTGCAAATATTTTCTACCATTCAATGGGTTTTCTCTTCACCTCGTTTATTGCTTCCTTTTTTGTGAAGAAGCTTTTAGTTTAATATAATCTCATTTGTCTTTTGGGGTTATAGTTGTCTGTGCTTTTGAAGTCTTAACCATGAAATCATTGACTAGACCAGTATCCTGAATATGTCCCCTATGTTTTCTTCTAGTAGTTTTATAGTTTTGAGTCTTACATTTAAATCTTTAATCAATTATAAGTTGATTTGTATATAGGATGAGAGATAGGGGTCTAGTTTTCTTCTTCTACACAAGGATATAGTTTTCCAACACATTTATTAGAGAGGGTGTTCTTTCCCCAATGTATCTTTTTGGCGCCTTGGTCAAAAATCAGTTGACTTTAAATATATGTATTTATTTCTGGGTGGTTCTCTATTCTGTCCCACTGGCATATGTGCTTGTTTTTATACAAATATAATGCTAGTTTGATTACTACAGCTTTGTGGTATATTTTGAGGTCAGGTAGTGTGATGTTTCTAGCTTTGTTCTTTTTACTCAGGATTGCTTTGGCTATTCTGGCTCTTTTTCATATGTTACATATGAATTTTAGAATTGTTTCTATTTATGTGAAAAACTACATTGGTATTTTGGTAGATATTGCATTAAATTTGTTGGTTGCTGTGGGTACTATGGGCATTTTTGCAATATTAATTCTTCCAATGCATGAGCATAGGATGTCTTTCCATTTGCTTGTGTCTTTTTCAATTTTTTCCATCAATGTTTTGTAGTTTCTGTTGTGGAGGTAGGTTTTTCACCTCCTTGGTTAAATTTATTTTTTAGGAATTCTATTTTTGTAGCTATTGTAAATGGGATTGATTTGATTTCTTGTTCAACTAGATCATTTATAAAAAACTATTGATTTTTTTATGTTTAAGAGTTCTTTGGTAGTCTTTAGATTTTTCTATCTATAAGATTATGTCATCTGCATAGAGGAAATTTGACTTCTCTTTTTCCAATTTGAATGCTTTTTATTTCTTTCTCTTGTCTGATTGCTCTGCATAGACTTTCTAGTACAGTGTTGGATAAGAGTAGTGAAAGTGGGCATCATTACTTTGTTCCAGTTCTTAGAGAAAAGGCTTTTAGCTTTTCCCCATTTAGTATGATATTAGCTGTGAGATTGTCACATATGGTCTTAATTATGTTAAGGTGTTTTCCTTTTATGCCTGATTTGTTGAAAGTTTTTATCAAGAAGCAATATTGAATTTTATCAAATGCTATTTCAGCATCTAGTGAGATGCACATATGGTTTTTGTCCTTCATTTTGTTGATGTGGTGTATTGTGTTTATCGATTTGCATATATTAAACAATTCTTGCATCCTGGGATAAATGCCACTTGATCTGTTTTCAGTTTGCTAGCATTTTAATGAGCATTTTTGCATCTATGTTCATTAGGGATATGGGCCTGTAGTTTTCTTTTTTTTTGTTGTGTCTTGTTTTGGTATCAGGATAAAGTTAGCCTCATTTGAGTTAGAAAAAATTTCCTTTTCTTCAATTGTTTAGAATAGTTTGAGAACTAGTGTTAGTTCTTCTTTAAGTTTGGTAGTATTTCTCAGTAAAGCCTTTCACTCTTGGGCTTTCCTTTGCTGGGAGACTTGATTGCTGATTCAATCTCATTACTAGCTATTGGGCTATTCAGGTTTTCTATTTCTTCATGGTTCATTCTTGGTATGTTATATGTTTTTAAAAATTCATTCACTGTTTCTAGGTTTTCTCATTTGTTAGCATATGGTTGTTCATGATAGCTAATGATTATGTATAATTTTGTATTATCAGTTGTAATATCTCCATTTTTTATTTATTTGGGTTTTCTTTTTTTCTTGGCCAGGCTAGCTAGCAGTTCATCAATTTTGTTTATGTTTTCAAAAATCAATCTTTTGTTTTGTTGATCCTTTGTATTGCTTTTTTTAGTATCTATTTCATTGAGTTCTGCTCTGATTTTTCTTTCCTTCTGCTAATTTTAAATTTGGTTTGCTCTTACTTTTTTAGTTACCTGAGTTGCGTCATTAGGTTATTTGAAATCTTCCTAATTTTTGATGTAGGCATTTACTGCTATAAACCTCCCTCTCAACACTTCTTTTGCTGTGTATTCTAGGCTTTGGAATGTCGTGTTTCTATTTTCATTTATTTCAATAAATTTTTGGCTTTTTTCTTAATTTCTTCATTGATCCAGTGGTCATTCAGGAGCATGTTGTTTAATTTTTGTATGTTTGTATAGTTTCCAACATTCCTCTTGGTATTAATTTCTGGTTTTATTCCACTGTAGTCTTAGACTTTTTTTTTTTTTTGAGACAGAGCCTCACTTCGTCACCAGGTGCCAGACTGGAGTGCAGTGGTGCGATCTCGGCTCACTGCAACCTCCACTCCCGGGTTCAAGCAATTCTCCTGCCTCAGCCTCCCAAGTAGCTGGGACTACAAGCACACACCACCACGACCAGCTAATTTTTGTATTTTTAGTAGAGACAGGGTTTCACCATGTTTGCCAGGATGGTCTTGATCTCTTGACCTCGTGATCTGCCCGCCTTGGCCTCCCAAAGTGCTGGGATTACAGGCGTGAGCCACAGCACCCAGCCCTAGATTTTGTGTTTTAAAAATCTGTTGACACTGTTTTATGGCCTAACATATATTCTAACCTGGAGAATGTTCCATGTGCTGATAAGAAGAATGAGTATTCTACATTTGTTAGATACTATGTTCTGTAAATGTCTATTATGTCCAATTGGTCTAATGTGCAGTTCAAATTCAATGTTTCTTTATTGATTTTCTGTCTTTATAACCTATCCAATGCTGAGAGTGGGGGTGTTAAAGTCCCTAATTTTTATTGTAATGACGCCTATCTCTCCTTTTAAATCTAATAATATTTGCTTTGTATAATGGAGTGTTTGGTGTTGGGTGCATATATAATTAGAATTGTTATATTATCTTACTGAATTGATCTTCTTATCATTAGTTAACTTCGTCTTTTTGTTTTTAGTTTTTTACTTAAATTCTGTTTTATTTGATGTAATTCCTACTTGCTTTTGGTTTCCATTTACATGGCACACCTTTTTCCATTTCTTCACTTTTCAGTTCATATGTGTCATTCCTGATGAAATGAGTTTATTGTAGGTAGCATCTAGTTGGGTCATGTGTTTTCTAAAACAATCCATTCAGTTAGTCTATATCTTTTAAGTGTGGAATTTAATCCATTTACATTCAAAGTTATTATTGATAGATAAGGACTTATTCCTGTCACTTTGTTAATCATTTTCTGGATGTTTTAAGGAAATCCCATCTTCATTTCTTCCTCTCTTATTGTTTATCATTGCATTTTGGTGTTTTTCTTTACTAGCAACATTTGACTCCTTTTTATTTCCCACTTGTGTGTCTGTTCTGGTAGTGAGTTTTATCCCTTCATGTGTTTTCATGATAGTAGATATCATCCTTTTGCTTCTAGGGGTAGAACTCCCATAAACATTTCTTGTAGGACTTGTCTAGTGGTGATTAATTCTCTCAGTTTCTGTGAGTCTAGAAAAGATTTTATGTCCTCTTTATTTTTGAAGGATATCTTTGTTGAGTATAGTATTCTTTGTTGAGAAGTTTCGTTTTTCTTTCTTTCAATGCATTGTATATATCATCCCATTTTCTCCTGGCCTGTAAGGTTTCTGCTGAGAAATCTGCTCTTAGTCTTATCGGGATTCCCTTATGCGTGACTTGACATTTTTCTCTTGTTGTTTTTAAAATTCTCTCTTCATTTATGACTTTTGACAGTTTGACTATAACATTCCTTAAAGAAGATCACTTTGGGTTGAATCTATTTGGGGATCTATGAGCTGCCTCTATCTTTAAGTTATATCTCTTGCAAGACTTGGGAAGTTTCCAGTTATTATTTCATTAAATAGCTTTTCTAAGGCTGTGGTTTACTCTTTACTTTCTGGAACACCAAAAATTTGAATCCTTTGTCACTTTATAATGTCTCATCTTTCATGTAAGCATTCTTCATTATTTTTTATTCTTTTCTCTTTTTTGTTCTCGTTGGGTTTTTAAAAAACTGTTATTTTAGGTTTGGGCATACATAAGAAGGTTTGTTATACAGGTAAACTTGTATCACAGGGGTTTTACAGTTAATTTCATCACTCTGGTATTAATCCTAATACCCAATAGTTATTTTTTTCTGTTCTTCTCCCTCCATCCACCCTCCACCCTCAAGTAGATCCAAGTGTCTGTTGTTGCATTCTTTGTGTTCATGAGTTCTCATCACTTAGTTCCCACTTATAAGTGAGAACAAGCAGTATTTGGTTCCCTGTTATTTTAAAGGACCTATTCTCAAGTTCAGAAATTTTTTCTTCTGCTTGATCTAGTCTATTACAGATTCTCTTGACTGTATTTCTTATTTCATTAATTGAATTCTTCAGTTCCAGAATTTCTATTTGGTTCTTTTTTATGATATTTATCTTTTGGTTGAATTTCTCATTCAGATCACAAATTGTTTTCCTGATTCATTTGTATTGTTTATCTGTGTTCTCCTATATGTTACTGTTTCCTTAATATCATTATTTTGAATCTTTTTTCAGACACTTTATAAATTTTCTTTCCTTTGGATTCTATTACCAGATAATTATGTGTTTCTTTGGAGATACCATGTTTGTCTTTTTTCATGTTTCTTGTGTTCTCATGTTGATATCTGAGCATATGATGTAATATGTATGTCTTCCAATTTCATAGATTGGCTTTCATAAGAAAATACCTTTTTTTCCTATACCTATATTTATAGAATTGGTTGGATGGGGTGTTTCAGTTTTGACTCTGAATGGGTGCAGTAGTGTAGTCTCCATAAGATTTATTTAGATGTAATCAATGTCAGGGATGTCTGTGAGTTACTCAGTAGCTTAGACTGTGGTTGTTAATAGAGAACATATTGATGTTTTGCCGAGAATGGGGATACCAGGTAGGCTGGTCCTCAGGCATCAGTGGTGGTGGTGCCAAGCAAGGCATGCCTGTCCTCAGGCTCTTGGATGGCCTGCTCAGGCACAGGTCTCAGTGGTAGTGAGCAGGACAGGTGGATCCCCAGACTCCCAGACAACATGTTTGGAGATTAATTATTTTAATACTATGATATTATTGATACATGTTCCATTTTTTTTAAGTAAAACTTGGAGCGAATACATATGTGTTCATTTATATGTGGTGGTTAATTGGGAAACGTCATACTTTTATGTCATGAGGAACCCAGTAGGATTAATGCTACAGTTGAATCATTGTAACCAGAAAAAAAAAATGAAGTATATAGTTATCCCTTGATATTCATAGAGGACTGGTTCCAGGACTCCCTCCCACAATACCAAAATCTGCAATTCTTGAGTCCCTTATACAAAATTGTTTAATGTTGGCACATACTACATATACAAAGGTTTAAAATGTGCATATCCTCACATATGCTTTAAATCATGTCTAGATTCTTTACAGTACCTAATAAAATGTCTACATATTACTTCATTCATGTAAATGCAGTGTAGTACTTTGCACATGACAAATACCAGTTTTGCTTTTCGGAACTGTGTGGAAATTTTCTTTAGAATATGTTTGATCTGTGGTTGGTTGAATCCATGAATGTAGAACCAATGAATACAGAGGGCGAACTGTACTAATGTCTATTGATTTAGAAAAGTGGTTTAGAATTTCTTGGTGAACAGCAGACACTGGTAAAGGTAGTCTGTTCATTTAGGAATCAGTTTAAAAAAATTTGATAAAGAAAAATACACTTTAAAAAATCTATCTAACTTCTCTGTATTTCACCAAGTATTTTATCAAATTTTAACTACTCATAGTTCCACTTGAAATGACTTTCTCAAAAATTCAGAAGACCTTAAAATTGAGGAAGAGGAAGTTGTGGACAATTTTAGTAGCACTCTTTATTTACATTTGTAAAGTATGATAATTTCTGTTTATATTTTCCATCAGAAAGCATAAACTTGAATCAAGGAAATATGTGTAAATTGATGAGAGAAATTCAAAACAACCTAAAAATCACAGAGAACTATGAGAGATTCTGAAGCTCTACACAAGAAATTTGACAATGAAGAATATAATAGCAATCTGAAAGTAAAATATATATTTAAATATATATTTTTTTGAGATGGAGTTTCATTCTTGCTGCCCAGGCTGAAGTGCAATGGCATGATCTCAGCTCACTGCAGCCTAGGCCTCCTGAGTTCAAGTGATTCTCCTACCTCAGCCTCCCAAGTAGCTGAGATTACAGACATCTGCCACCACACCCAGCTAATTTTTTGTATTTCTAGTAGAGACAGGGTTTCACCATGTTGGCCAGGCTGATCTCAAATTCCCATCCTCAGGTGATCTGCCTGCCTCAGCCTGCCAAAGTGCTAGGATTACAGGTGTGAGCCACCATGCCTGGCCTATGTAATTCTTTAAATGATGGATTTATTATTACTAAGATAAAAACTAACATGATCTTGACATTTCTGGAAAAAGAACGATACCTAATTACAATATCAGAACAAAATAGTTCTTCAGGAAATATCAAAAAGAGATGGTATAGTACATCAAAAGATATATCAACAAGGAGTGTATGTGTGTCAAACAAAATATATATTTGTTTATACAAATGGTAAGAGACAGAACTATATAACAATTAGATTCAATAGTACTTACAGATTTTAACTCATCATTCTTAGATATATTCACATCAAGCATATTAAAGATAGCTAAAGGTATTTATTAAAAATAGGAATAACATGATCTAATAAACTCAAATATTATATCTGTATCTATTTATATATGTATATTGTTACACAAAATGCATAGAGAAATCACATTCTCTTTGTGGAATAGTCACATGAAACATTCATAAAACAGAATCTCTACAAAAATCAGCCAAATACTAAAGCACATACAAACACACAAACCTCAATCAATTCCAAAAGATTAACATCATAGTGATTATCTTCTAAATTCACAATCTACTATATTCAAGAATCAATGATGAATAACAGAAAAGGTATTTAAAAAAATCCTCATATACCTGGAAAATTAAACACATGCTTCTGAAAAGCCCTTGAGAAAAATAGGTAATCATAAGGAAAATTGTGGAATAGTTGAAACTGAATAAATATGAATACAATACTATACTAAGTGTCATAGTTGAAGTAGCATTTGTAATAAAATGTATAGTTTTAAACATCCTTGTCAAATTCAAAGATAAAATAAGAACAAATGAGATAACCGTTTAAGGAAGGCAGAAAATCCAGTTTATGCAATTCATGAAAAACATAAAATGTAAAAATTGGAGCAAAAAAGAGGAATCTATGTATAGATATATAATCACAAAATAAATTAAAATAGTAATTAGAGATTTATAATTCCCAAAATTGTTCTAAGCATAAATAACTTTAAACAAAATTTCTTCCAAATTTTTGGGAACTAGGTCACTCTCTTCTTTTTTGGTTCTCTATCACAAGTTATCAAGTGAAAATAGCTCTCATTTTAAAAATATTGTTTCACAAAATAAAGAGAAAAAAAACTGCCCAACTCAATTTAGGTGTCAGTGTAATCTTAATTTCACTAGAATATTATGAAAGCATTACTTGAAAATATATGTAATAATTTTATCAAAAATATTAGTTAATTAAATACAAACATGTATTAAAAATAATTCATTGTGATCAAGTAGGTTCATTTCACAAATGGACAATTGTTTACCATTAAAAAAATTGATCAGTGTAACATATTAATCAATTAAAAGAAAAATGCATGCTTATCTAAATTGGTTTTTAAAGTTTGACACCGTATTTATGGCTTTTTTTGCTTGTTTGCTTGTTTTGAGATGGAGTCTCTCTCTGTCACCCAGGCTGAAGTGCAATGATGCAATCTCAGCTCACTGCAACCTCTGCCTCCCAGGTTCAAGCAATTCTCCTGCTTCACTCTCCCTAGTAGCTGGTACTACAGGTGCATGCCACCATACCTGGCTAGTATTTTGGATTTTTAGTAGAGACGGGGTTTCACCATGCTGGGCAAGCTGGTCTAGAACTCCTGACCTCGTGATCTGCCCGCCTTGGCCTCCCAAAGTGCTGGGATTATAGGAGTGAGCCACCACACCTGGCCTCATGATTTTTAATTAATATTCTCAAAAAAAAAAAAAAAAAAAAAAAAGGATCTCCTACGCTCAGCCAAAATAGGATAAGAAGAATTGTAGTTCCCCTTCTTATTTTAAAGAACTGGTAAAATAAGACAAAATATATAAAAGATGGGTTTCTCAGATATTGGGAAATGAGCAGCACATACTTCTCTCTGAGAGAAGAGAAACAAACAGAAACAAACATAGCCTTCCCATGAGGTAGGTTTCAGACACCTATATAGGAAGGTGAAATTCAAACAGAACACAATAGTCTTATTGAGTTGAAGGGACAGAGATCATAGTTTGGGGAGGCTAAGGTGTCTGGAATTTGCATGGCAGAATACTGAAGACAAGAGAGTTGCAGAGAGAGAAAGGAAAAGGGATAGGGAAAGAAAGAGAGAGAGAGAGAGGGAGAGAGTTCCCCACAGGTCTTTTGCAGACTGTTGACATGTACATGTATGAGAAGAGAAATGTGAAACCAGCGAAGGAGTCACTAGAAATTGTAAATAGGACTATCTCCAAAGCTTTGACAGAGCTAGAAATAGTTTGTGTATCTAACTGAAGGATGGAAAAATCTCAAAATATAGAGAGCACTGGGTAGACTCCTCAATAAAGTATTGCTCTAGTAATAGGGTTACACTAAAGGCTGCTTTGGATATGTCTTATTAAAATTTTGAGGCAAGCCTCAAAATAGCCCAACAGATTCCAATTAACTGCACAGGAAAACCTGACATGATCTAAAAGAAGTCAACAGAATGAGTCAACTAACAATGTAAAATGCAGAATGTTTAGAACCAACAAAAATTTACCTAGTATGTATTTACCCAAGAGAAATTAAAACACATGTTCACACAAATACATGCACTCAATTATCAATGAGCTTTAGTCATAATAGCCCAAAAGTTGGGGGGAAAAGACCCAAACATCCATTGATATAGTAAATGGATAAACAGAAGGTGGTATGTCCATAAAATGGACTAGTACTCTGCAATAAAAAGAAACACAGTGTTGAAAAAAGCAACAACAATGGAGAAATCTCAAAAACATTTGTGATAAAGTAACCAGACACAAAAGTCTACACACTGTGTGGTTTCATTTATATGAAATTCCAAGAAAAGTAAAATCATAGTAATAAATGTAATGACGGTGATTTCCAGGGCCCAAGGGTTGAGGAAATGGGTTGAAGACAGGACACTAGAAAACACTTGGGGGTAAAGAAAAGATTATCACAATTGAGTTAACAGATAATATTGTTGTATATGTCTTTCAAAACTTGTTGAAGTATGGACTTAAAAATTTACCAGGTATAAAAAGAACAAAAATATGATCCATAACCAGAAAAAATCCATAGATATAAACAGATCCAATAGTAATACAGATGGTAGAAGTAGCCAACAAGAACTTTAAAACGGCTATTAAAAATATAGCATGGGCCAAGCATAGTGGCTCATGCCTGTAATCCCAGCACTTTGGGAGACTGAGGTAGGTGGATTGGTTGGGAAACATGGTGAAACCTTGTCTCTACAAAAAATACAAAAATTAGCCCAGCATAGTGGTACACACTTGTGGTCCCAGCTACTTGGAAGGCTAAGATGGGAGAATTGCTTGAGCCCAGGAGATCAAAGCTTCAGTGAGTTGAACTTGTGCTACTGCACATCAGCCTGCTGACAGAGCTAGAACCTATTTCAAATATACACACACATATGTGTGTATACATACATATATATTTAATCTGCACTATAAGAAATGTTAAAGGAAGTTCTTCAAGAAAAAGAAAAAAAACAGACTGAAATTTTGATCTTCATAAAGAAATAAAAAGCTCTAGAAAAGGTAAATATGTCAGTAAATCTAAAAGTTATTTTTTCCAAAAATTTGAAACTCTTTAAAAGCAAATACTCTTTAAAAGATAATATATGAAAAGAGGGTCCAAGATAGCCAATTAGACACAACTCCAGCACACAACACCCAGCGAGAAAGATGCAGAAATACAGAGATCTCCTAGCTCCAACTGAGGTACCAGGTACATTTCAACGGGTCTGGTATGAGGATGAGCAAAGCCCACTTGGCAGACCGAGGCGGGGAGGGTGATGCTCACCCAGAAAGTGCATCTGACCAGAGAGTCAGAGGCTCCCCTCTGGCACTCCAGTCGAGATACAGCACTTCCCCCAAAGCCTCAGCAATACACAGAACAGGGGATCTTTGCCAGTCAAGCGCCAGGAATTACAAGCATGGAGTTGAGTAAGAGCCTGTGGACAGAGCTTTCACCCCCTCCCTCCTTCCAGAAAGAGGGAGCTGTAAGTGGGAGCAGCTGGGTGGACCCTTACCCCATGACCAGGGAGAGAGGAAGCTGGAAAGGGGGGATGGCCTGGTGCGGCTGGGCAGGTCCCTATCCTCCCCAACAAACCCCAGAGGGCTGAAGCTCTGACTCTAGTGGGTTGTGCGGCCAGTGCCACAGTCTAAGATGAACGCTGAATGGTCCAGCCCAGTGGAGGAAGGGCACAACCCATGACTAGAGGGGTGGGACTGGGTACATGTTTTAACAAAAAACACGGGAAGCCTACATAGCAACAGGACAGCATTCTTGACAACCCAGCAGCCCTACAGGTCAGCAGAAGAGGTGGGCCTAATCTCCCAGTATAAACAAAAAAGACACAGGAAGCTTCCCTAGTAACCTGAAGGAGTCCCTAGAAACCCCGTAGCACCTCCACAGGCAGACAAGCGACCTCATCAAGCAGCTCACTGACAACACAGCCAGGTAAATCCACAAAGATGGGAAAAAAACAGCATAAAAATCATGAAACCATCAAAGACCAGAACAGCTCTTCTCCAAGGGATTACAACTCCTCAACAACACAGGATCACAACTTGACCGAGGTGTGCGACGAATTGACAGCAACAAGCTTCAGAAGGTGGAAAATAACAAACTTTTCTGAGTTAAAGGAACACATTCTAACTCAATGCAAAGAAACCAAAAACCTTGAAAAAAGGTTAGACAAAATGCTAACTAGAATAACCAGCTTAGAGAAGAACATAAACGACTTGATGGAGTTGAAAAATACAGCACGAGAACTATGTGAAGCAAGCACAAGTTTTAATAGCCAAATTGATCAAGCAGAAGAAAGGATATCAGAGAGTGAAGATCAACTCAATGAAATAAAAAGAGAGGATAAGAGAAAAAAGAGTGAAAAGAAATGAACAAAGCCTCCAACAGATAAGGGATTATGTGAAAAGGCCTAAACTGTGCTTGATCGGTGTACCCAAACATGATCAGGAGAATAAATTCAAGCTGAAAAACACTCTCCAGGATATTATCCAGGAGAACTTCCCAAACCTAGCAAGGCAGTCAAAATTTCAAATTCAAGAAATATAGAGAACTCCACAAAGATATTCCTCAAGAAGAGCAACCCCAAGACACATAGTCATCAGATTCACCAGGGTTGAAATAAAGGAAAAAATGCTAAGGGCAGCCAGAGAGAAAGGCCAGGTCACCCACAGAGGGAAGCCAATCAGACTCACAGCAGATCTCTCAGCAGAAACTCTACAAGCCAGAAGAGAGTGGGGGCCAATATTCGACATCCTTAAAGAAAAGAACTTTCAACCCAGAATCTCATATCCAGCCAAACTAAGCTTCGTAAGTGAAGGACAAATAAAATCCTTTATGGACAAGCAATTATTGAGAGATTTTGTCACCACCAGACCTGCCCTAAAAGAGCTTCTGAAAGAAACACTAAGCATGGAAAGGAACAAGTACCTGACACTGCAAAAGCAAACCAGTTGGCAAAGACCAAAAATGCAATGAAGAAAATGAGTCAACTAATAGGAAAGAAAACCAACCAAGAACAAAATGGCAAGATCAAATTCACACATAACAATATTAACATTGAATGTAAATGGCCTAAACGCCCCAATTAAAAGACACAGACTGGCAAACTGGATAAAAAGTCAGAACCCATCAGTGTGCTGTATTCAGGAAACACATCTCACATACAAAGACACACAACAGACTCAAAATAAAGGGATGGAAGAAGATTTACCAAGCAAATGGAGAACAAAAAGAAGCAGGGGTTACAATCCTAGTCTCTGATAAAGTCCTAGACTTCAAACAAAGATCAAAAGAGACAAAGAAGTACACTACAAAATGGTAAAAGGATCAATCCAACAGGAAGAGCTAACGATCCTAAATATATATGCCCCGAACACAGGAGCACCCATATATGTAAAGCAAGTTCTTAATGACTTAAACGAGATTTTGACCCCCACACAATAATAGTGGGAGACTTCAACACTCCACCGTCAATGTGAGACAGATCAACAAGACAGAAAATTAACAAGGATATCCAGGAATTGAATGCAGAACTGGACCAAGTGGACCTAATAGACATATACAGAATGCTCCACCCCAAATCCACAGAATATATTTTTCTCAGCACCACACTGCACTTAGTCTCAAATTGACCACATCTTTGGAAGCAAATCACTCCTCAGAAAATTCAGAACAGAAATCATAACACACTCTATCAGACCACAGCACAATCAGACTAGAACTCAGGATCAAGAAACACACTCAAAACCACACAACCACTTGAAAACTGAAGAACTTGCTTCTCAGTGTCAACTAGAGAAACAATGAAATGAAGGCAGAAATAAAGATGTTCTTCAAAACCAACCAGAATGAAGACACAACTTACCAGAATCTCTGGGACACTTTTAAAGCAGTGTCGAAAGGGAAATTTATAGCAATAAATGCCTACCAGAGAAGAGAGGAAAGATCTAAAATCGACACCCTATCATCAAAATTGAAAGAGCTAGAGGAGCAATATCAAAAAAACTCAAAAGCTAGCAGAAGACAAGAAATAACTAAGATCAGAGCAGAACTGAAGGAGATAGAGACACAAAAAACCCTTCAAAACATCAATAAATCCAGGAGCTGGATTTTTGAAAAGATTAACAAAATAGACCACTAGCTAGATTAATAAAAAAGAAAAGGGAAAAGAATCAAATAGATGCAATAAAAAATGATAAAGGGGATATCACCACTGATCCCATAGAAATACAAACTACCATCAGAGATTACTAAAAAACAGCTCTACTCACATAAACCAGTAAACCAGGAAGAAATGGATAAATTCCTAGACACTAGTACTCTACCAAGACTTAACCAGGAGGAAGTTGAAACACTGAATAGACCAGTAACAAGGGCTGAAGTACAGGCAGCAATCAACAGCCTACCAACAAAAAAAGTCCAGGTCCAGACGGGTTCATAGCTGAATTCTACCAGACGTACAAAGAGGAGCTGGTTCCATTCCTTCTGAAACTGTATCAAACAATACAAAAGGAGAGAATCCTCCCTTACTCATTTTATGAGACCAACATCATCCTATACCAAAACCAGGCAGAGACTCAACTAAAAAAGAAAACTTCAGGCCAATATCCATGATGAACATCAATGTAAAAATCTTCAATAAAATACTGGCAAACAGACTGCAACAGCACATCAAGAAACTTATCCATCATGATCAAGTAGGCTTCATCCCGGGGATGCAAGGCTGGTTGAACATATGCAAATCCATAAATGTAATCCATCACATAAATGGAACCAAAGACAAAAATCACATGATTATCTCAATAGATACAGAGAAGTCCTTCAATAAAATTCAACAGCCCTTCATGCTAAAAACTCTCAATAAACTAGGCATTGATGGAATGTATCATAAAATGATAAAAGCTATATATGACAAACCTAAAGCCCATATCATACTGAACAGGCAAAAGCTGGAAGAATTCCCTTTGAAATCAGGCACTAGACAAGGATGCCCTCTCTCACCACTCCTATTCAATATAGTATTGGAAGTTCTAGCCAGAGCAATCAGGCAAGAAAAAGAAATAAAGGGTATTAAATTAGGAAAGGAGGAAGTCAAACTGTCTCTATTTGCAGATGACATGGTTGTATAGCTAGAAGACCACATCGTCTCAGCCCAAAATCCTCTCAAACTGATAAGCAACTTCAGCAAAGTCTCAGGATACAAAATCAATGTGCAGAAATCACAAGCATTCCTATATACCAATAACATACAAACTGAGAGTCAAATCAAGAGTGAACTCCCATTCACAATTGCTACAAAGAGAATAAAATACCTAGGAATACAACTAACAAAGGATGTAAAGGACCTTTTCAAGGAGAACTAGAAACCACTGCTCAACAAAATAAGAGAGGACACAAACAGATGGAGAAACATTCCATGCTCATGGTTGGGAAGAAACAATATCATGAAAATACCCAGACTGCCCAAAGTAATCTATAGATTTAATGCTATCTTCATCAAGCTACCAATGACCTTCTTCACAGAACTGGAAAAAAACACTTTAAATTTCATATGGAATCACAAAAGACCCTGCATAGCCAAGACACTCCTAAGCAAAAAGAACAAAGGTGGAGGCGTCACATTGTTGGACTTCAAACTATACTACAATGCTATAGTAATCAAAACAGCACGATACTGGTACCAAAACAGAGACATAGACCAAAGAAACAGAACAGAGACCCCAGAATAAACACCACACATCTACAACCATCTGATCTTTGACAAAACCGGCCAAAACAAGTATTGGAGAAAGGACTCCATGTTTAATAAATGGTGTTGGAAAAACTGGCTAGCAATGTGCAGAAAGCAGAAACTGGACCCCTACCTGTCACCTTACACTAAAATTAACTCCAGGTGGATCAAAGATTTAAACATAAAACCAAACATCATAAAAACACTAGAAGAAAATGTAGGCAAAACCATCCAGGACATAGGCATAGGCAAGGACTTCATGACTCAAACACCAAAAGCAATGACAATAAAAGCCACGATAGACAAATGGGATCTAATTGAACTCCAGAACTTCTGTACAGCAAAAGAAACCATGATTAGAGCAATTGACAAGCAACAGAATGGGAAAAACATTTTGCAATCTACCCATCTGACAAAGGGCTAATATCCAGAATCTATAAGAAACTAAAACAGATATACAAGAAAAAACAAACAACAGCATTCAAAAGTGGGCAAAGGATATGAACAGACTCTTTTCAAGAGAAGACATATATAAGGCCAACAAACATGAAAAACTGCTCACCATCACTGGTCATTAGAGAAATGCAAATCAAAACCACACTGAGATATCATCTCACACCAGTTAGAGTGGCAATCATTAAAAAATTTGGAGACAATGGATGCTGGAGAGGATGTGGAGAAATAGGAACACTCTTATACAGTTGGTGGTAGTGTATGTTAGTTCAACCATTGTGCAAGACAGTGTGGTGATTTCTCAAGGATCTAGAAATAGAAATTTCATTTGAGCCAGCAATCCCATTACTGGGTATATGCCCAAAGAACTATAAATCGTTCTACTATAAAGACACATGAACACATATGTTCATTGCAGCCCTGTGTACAATAGCAAAGACCTGGAACCAACCCAAATGCCCATCATTGATAGACTGGACAAAGAAAATGTGGTACATATACACCATGGAATACTACGCAGCCATAATAAATGAAGTTTATAGGGACTTG
>CAUYQU010020461.1:0-107241 GCA_963574635.1 Cheracebus regulus | reverse complement strand
GTTGGGGGAGGCAGGTGAGGGGGCAGGCAGGTGTTGGGGAGGCAGGTGAGGGGGGAGGCAGGTGAGGGGGGAGGCAGGTGAGGGGGGAGGCAGGTGAGGGGGGAGGCAGGTGTTGGGGGAGGCAGGTGAGGGGGGAGGCAGGTGAGGGGGGAGGCAGGTGGGGGGGAGGCAGGTGTTGGGGGAGGCAGGTGTTGGGGGAGGCAGGTGTTGGGGAGGCAGGTGAGGGGGGAGGCAGGTGTTGGGGGAGGCAGGTGAGGGGGAAGGCGGGTGTTGGGGGAGGCGGGTGTTGGGGGAGGCGGGTGTTGGGGAGGCGGGTGTTGGGGAGGCGGGTGTTGGGGGAGGCGGGTGTTGGGGGAGGCGGGTGTTGGGGGAGGTGGGTGAGGGCGGAGGCAGGTGAGGGGGTTACTAAGAAAAGAAGTAGGGACAGGAGGAGGGCCCTGATAGACCCCACTAGGGCCCCCGAGTCCAGCAGTGCGGGCTGCAGTCTGGCCCATGTGGACACTGACCCACTCACCTCTAGCTGGGAGGGCAGTGTGCCCGGTGGCCCCGAGAGGCCGTGGTGCAGCCTCAGCCCCTGCGGCTGCCCTCTGCCTTCCTCTCCAGGGCTGCGCGGAGCTGCTCGCCATCCAAGTTCACCGTCAGCCCAGCCACCAGATTGCATCCCACACTCTGGACAGAAGCAAAGCTGCTGGGTGTCTCTGCGACCCATTATCCCCCGTGTGGCCCAGGTGCAGTCCCCTCCTCACCTGGAAGTGCCCGTAGCCATCTATGGAGAAGGGCAGGTCCCAGTGCTTGAGGCTGGGCATGGTGTGGGTGTGGCAGAGGCTGGCATGGAGCTGGCGGCTTGGGGACTCGAGGGTCAGGCCCTCTAGGCCAAGGACGGCGTCTCGCTGACCCCTCAAATTCTGCAGTGCCAGGTGTGCTGAGCAGTTGGAAGCCACGTGAGTGAGAAAAAGGAGCGTCCCTGCCTTAGAGAGGAGTCCTGGGGAAGGAGGCCAGCGGGCAAGGGTGGGCAAAGCCCCAGTGACCACTCAGCCCACTCCACCCCACTGAGTCAGGTGGGAACATGATGGGGGCCTGGCCAGCCCACTTGCTCTCTGGATGGTCCCCTGAGCCCCACAGCTCCAGGTCTCACTGCCCCCAATACACTAGGTTAAACCACACGAAACTGTCCACATTTCACAGAAGTGGAGATTTAATCTAGTCCAACCTCACAGCACAATCACCACAGGTAACGAGCGGTAGAACCCTTCTGCCTTCCGTAGGATTTCCAGCTCCCAGGGACAGGGCCCAAATCTCAGAGGGAAACGGGGATCTGATGGTGTGCCCTCCCCTCACTGCTGCACCGGGCCCCTCCAGGCCTGGAGGGAACATCTCTGAGAAGCCCAAGCCGGGGCTGTTGGGCATCCCTGGGGTCCTGACTAGACCAGGCATCCACACTGCACAAGCTGTACCAGGGAATGGGTTGGGGTGGGGAGGCCAGATTGGGGGAGGGCAGGCAGGGGGAGGCAGGGGGAGGCAGGTGGGAGGAGGCACGTGGTGGAAGAGACAGACGGAGAGGGAGGGAGGAAGTGGGGAGAGGGAGGGAAGAGAGGCAGGGAGGAAGAGAAGGGTAGAGGAAGGGAGAAAAGAGAGAGAGGAGCAGGGGAGAAGGGGGAGGAGAGGGAACGAGGGAGGGAGAAGGGGAGGGAGGAGGGGGAAGGAGAGGGGAAATGAGGAGGGAGAGAGGAGGGAGAGAGGAGGGGGAGAGGAGAGGGGAGAGAAGAGGGAAGATGAGGGGGGGAAGAAGGGGCAAGGAGAAGGGACATGAGGGGGGAAAAGGAGGAGGAGGAGAAGAAGGGAGAGAGGAGGGAGAGAGGAGGGGAAGAGTGAGGGGAGATGAGGGGGGAAAGGGAGGAGGAGGAGGGGAGGGAGGGAGAGAGAAAGGAGAGGAGAAGGAGGGAGAGACGAGAGGGTTGGTGGCAGCTGCTGTCACCATCTCATCTGAAGCATGTCAATACTGTAACGTCTGGTGTCCTGAACCTGCATGATCTGGCTGAATCGCAGTCCAGGGATGAAGTTGCAGGTATGCAGGGAAAGCCAGTAGGGGAAAGAAATGAAGCTGGAATACGAATTAGGGGGCTGGAGTCTCATTTATCCCCCCTCCCTTGGCCCCAGGACTTAGGAGTCTTGGAGGAAGAAGCTGTTCTACCTGGACCACTCATCTTACCTGCATCACTCAGCGTGCTGATATTGTGCGTCAGGTCACCTGCAGGCTGGCTGTGCCCGGGGCCCCAGGAGCAAGCTCCACCCAGAGCCAGGCTGGCCGCGGGCCCAGATGCTGGCCTGGGCCTCAGGTTCCTCCTCTGGGCATGCAGCCGGCCCTGCAGCTGGAGCTCTGCCAGCAAGGCCTGGCTGCTGTTTTGGGTGAGGACACAGGTCACGCTGCGCACGCTGGTGCTGTTCCCTGCCTTCTCATGCTTGTCCCGTAGGAGGAAACCCAGCACAGCTGAGTCAGCAGTGACTCTGAGGGTGCCTGCAGACGATGGGAGAGAAAAACAGAGCAGGGGGCGGCTCAGGGAACCGAGCTGCTCTGGAGAGGAGGGAAAGAATTTGGGGATAGGAAGATGCTAGATTCATGATGCCACACTTTTAACTCATGTCAGAAATGTCACATTTGTAGGCCGGGTGTGGTGGCTCATGCCTGTAATCTCAGCACTCTGGGAGGCCAAGGTGGGTGGATCATGAGGTGAAGAAAACGAAACCATCCTGGCCAACACAGTGAAACCCCATCTCTACTAAAATACAAAAGTTAGCTGGGCATGGTGGCGCACGCCTGTAGTCCCAGCTACTTGGGAGGCTGAGGCAGGAGAATCACTTGAACCCAGGAGGCGGAGGCTGCAGTGAGCTGAGATCGTGCTACTGCACTCCAGACTGGGTGAGAGAGCAATAATCCCTCTCAAAGGAAAAGAAATGGTACATTTGTGAAATCCATCAAATTATAGCAGCTCCCACACAGGATACTCTGAAAATCAAGCAAGCCAATTTGCAAAATAATACAGAAAATCTGAATAGCTCTATTTATATGTTCTCCAAAAAAATCCCACAGAGAACCTCCAGATGTCTTCACTGGTAGAGTCTATCAGACCCTGAGGGAACATCACCACCAATCTCATACAAACTCTTTCAGAAAAGAAAAAAGAACAGAATCGTCAACTTGGTTTATGAAATCAGCATAAACCTCATACCAAACCAGACAAGAGCTTTGTAAAAAAGGAAAATGACAACCCAATAGTGCTGTGAACACAGTTACTATTTTTTTTTTTTTTTGAGACGGAGTCCCACTCTGTTGCCAGGCTGGAGTGCAGTGGTGTGATCTCAGCTCACTGCAACCTCCGCCTCCCAGGTTCAAGCGATTCTCTTGCCTCAGCTCCGAAGTAGCTGGGACTACAGGCACCCACCACCGTGCCCAGCTAATTTTCCTATTTCTAGTAGAGATGAAGTTTCACCACGTTGGCCAGGGCGGTGTCAATCTCCTGACCTCGTGATCCGCCTGCCTCACCCTCCCGAAGTGCTGGGATTACAGGCGTGAGCCACCGGGCCCGGCCCACAGATACCAACTTTCTTAAAAAGTATTAGGAAACCAAATTCAATTACACACAAAAAGAAAAATACTTATGAAAAAATGGAGGGAATCCCACTAAAGCAAGGTTGGTTTCACACTGAAGACCAATTTAATTCACTCTATTAACAAAATGAAATTGGAAAACCGTTTGAATATGTACTAGATTCAGAAAAGGCATCTGACTAGATTCAACACACATTCTTAAGATTTAATAAACACTGGCCAGCCATGGTGGCTCATGCCTATAATCCCAGCACTTTGGGGGGCTGAGACAGGTAGATCACTTGAGGCCAGGAGTTCGAGACCAGCCTGGCCAACATGGTGAAACTCTGTCTCTAGTAAACTACAAAAATTAGCCAGGTGTGGTGGCATGTGCCTGTAATTCCAGCTACTTGGGAGGCTAAAGCAGGAGAATCACTTGAACCCGGGAGGCGGAGGTTGCAGGTTACAGTGAGCTGAGATTGCACCACTGCACTCCAGCCTGGGAGACGGAGCAGGACTGTCTCTAAAAACAAACAAACAAAAACTCTGCAATCTGATAAAGAACATCTATGCAAAACCAATAGAAAACATTAAAATTATTTGTGGAAATTTTGAACATTTTCCTTGTAAGACTAAGAACAAGGTGGGAATTTTTGCTCTTAGCATTTTTATTCATATTATACTGTAGTTCTTACTTGCTGCAGTAAGAAAAAAAAAAAAAAAAAACTTCAGTGGCATAAAAATATCAGACCAGGCATGGTGGCTCATGCCTATAATGCCAGCACTTTGGGAGGTTGAGGTAAGAGAATTGTTTAAACTCAGGGTTACAGACCAGCCTGGGCAACAAATGTAGGCCATGCCTCTAAAACAAAATTATCTGGGCATGGTGGCATGCACCTGTAGTCCCAGCTACTTGGGAGGCTAAGGCAGGAGGATTGCTTGAGCCCAGGAGTTTGAGGCTACAGTGAGCCATGATCATGCCACCACACCTCAGTCTGGGTGACAAAACGAGGCCCCATCTCAAAAAAAAGGCATAAAAATCAAAAAGGAAGTAAACATTCTATTCCAGAATATATAAAGAGCATCTACAACTCAATAGAAGACAACTTTAAAAATGGGGGAAAAAATTGATCTGAACTGTCTCAAAGGAAGCTACATGAACAAATAACATACACAAAAACGTGATCAACATCATTCATCAACAAAAAATGCAAATTAAAGCCACAAAGAGAGACCACTAGACATTTAAATGGTTATTTCTTTGAGACAGGGTCTCACTCTGTTGCCCGGGCTGGAATGCAGTGACGCAATCATGGCTTGCTGCAACCTCAACCTCCCAGGCTCAAGCAATCCTCCCACCCCAGTCTCCACGTAGGTAGGACTACAGGCATGCGCCACCACATCCTGCTAATTTCCAAAATTTTTGTAGTGACAGAGTCTCCTTATGTTGCCCAGGTTGGTCTCCAACTCCTAGCCTCAAGCAATCCACCCTTCTCAGCCTCCCAAAGCGCTGGGATTACAGATTTGAGCCGCTGCTCCCAGCTGAGATCGGCCCATGTCATTGCATGTAAATTTACATGACCAGAGGAAGGAAGGAATGGAGGGAGACTAAGAGAGGGGGAGAACCATAAGCAAATGTGAAGCTTTAGTTCATCATGTGTGCGCTAATCCATTTAGGGGTAAGGTGTTCTAATGTCTACAACTCACTCTGAAAAGCATCAGTAAGAACACGGATGTTTTACAGGATGGGTCTGGATGCAGACCCCAAGACAGGCTTCCTGGATCTCGTGCAAGAAAGAAATCAGGGTGAGTCCATGGCGCAAAGCAAAAGCAAACTTATTAAGGAAGGAATAATGGCTCCTCAAGACAGAGCAGCCCTCGGGACTGCTGGTTGCCTATTTTTATGGTTATTTCTTGATTATATACACTAAACAAGGGTGGGTTATTCAGGCCTCACACTTTGTATTTTTTATTTATTTTATTTGAGACCGTTTAATTCTTGTTGCTGTTATACGTAAATTTTTGGTGCCACAAAAGAAGTCGCATTCGAATACAAATTTCCTCAGCAAGGCCATTTACTTTTATTTTATTTTATTTTTTTTGAGACAGAGCCTCACTCTGTCGCTCAGGCTGGAGTGCAATGGTGCGATCTCGGCTCACTGCAACCTCCATCTCCTGGGTTCAAGTGATTCTCCTGCCTCAGCCTCCCAAGTAGCTGGGATTACAGGTGTCCACAACCACGCCCAGCTAATTTTTGTATTTTTAGTAGAAGACAGGGTTTCACCGTGTTGGCCAAGATGGTCTCAAATTCCTGACCTCGTGATCCGCCCACCTCAGCTTCCCAAAGTGCTGGAATTACAGCCCTGAGCTACCACACCCGGTCAAGGCAATTTACTTCTATAGAAAGGTGCAGCTTACAGATGGAATAATGGCCAGCACACAGCTGGACAGGTAGAGGAAGGGGTTCTTATTCCTGACACAGGTAGCCCCTACTGCTGTGTCATTCTCCTATTGGCTAGGGTTAGACTGCACAGTCTGAGCTAATTCCGATTGGCTATTTTAAAGACAGCAGGGGTATGAGCCAGAGCGGTGGGGTGGGTAGTGGGAAGGAAGGATGGTTATGGAATAGTTCAGAGCAGGTGACCAGGACAGGTGACCAGAACAGGTGACCAGGATGAGTCAGGATGGAGCAGGGGACAGGGAACAGATGTGAACTACTGATTAGAACTGGTGGAAAGGGTTGTTTACTGAAACTACAAGGAAGTTAAACTTTAAAATAGAGAATTAAAGAATAAGAGAGCTGAACATACTGACACACTGATTCTTTGAAGAGAAACTTGGAGTTCACTGTATCTAACACTGCCCAGGCTGGAGTGCAATTGCGTGACCTCGGCTCACTGCAACCTCCACCTCCCAGATTTAAGCAATTCTCCTGCCTCAGACTGTCGAGTATTTGGGATTACAGGCATGCACCACCACGCCCAGCTTATTTTTTTGTATTTTTAGTAGAGATGGGGTTTCTCCATATTGGCCAGGCTGGTCTTGAACTCCTGACCTCAGGTGATCCACCCGCCTCAGCCTCCCAAAGTGCTGAGATTACAGGCGTGAGTCACCGCACCTGGCCCATACCTCCCCTTTTTTAGACCATATAGGGTAACTTCCTGATGTTGCCATGGCATCTGTAAAGTGTCATGGTGCTGACGGAAGTGTAGTAATGAGGAAGACCAGAGCACACTCTCGTCGCCATCTTGGTTTTGGTGGGATTTAGCCGGCTTCTTTACTGCAACCTGTTTTATCAGCAAGGTCTTTATGACCTGTATCTTGTGCCGACCTCCTATCTCATCCTGGGATTTAGAATGCCTTAACTTCCAGGAATGCATGTTAGATATAGTGAATTCCAAGTCTCTCTTCAAAGAATCAGTATGTCAGTACGTTCAGCTCTCTTGTTCTTTAATTTTCCAGTTTAAAGTTTAACTTCCTGGTTCTCTTCACCCTCTTGCCTCTAGTTTCAGTCAACAACTTTCTGGCCAGTCCTAATCAGTAGTTCACATCTGTTCCCCTGGTCACCTGCTTTGACCTGAGTCATCCCTGGTCACCTGCTCTAACCAGTCTGGTAACTGTCCTTCCTACCAAACTATGCACTCCACCACGCCAGCTGGTACCCCTACTCTCTCTAAAATAGCCAATTGGAATTAGCTTAGACTGTGCTGCCTAACCCTAGCCAACAGGAGAACGATATAGCAGTGGGCAACCTCCGTCCGGATTAAGAGCCCCTTCCCCTCCCTTGTCCACGTGTGTGTGCCCACTATGGCTCCATCTGTGAGCCGAACCTTCTATAGAAGTAAACTGCCTTGCTCAGAAAATTTATATTTGAGTGCTAATTCTTTTATGGCACTGAAAATGTATACATAACATGCAGCCCAGTAGTTCTCAGCCTCTTTTTACCCAGCTCCCATTCAAGATGGAGTTGCTCTGGTTTACACACATCTGACAGGTGGATAGTGCATAGAGGATAAAGAAAATAATGCAATATGCAAACAATTATGATAGGTGGGGAGCACATGGGTGTTTGCCATACAATTTGACTTTTCTCTATGCTAAGGTAGACTGGGAGGAGAGGAGCCATCTTGCAGGGACTCCCAGGGGGTAAATCTAGGAAAACTGGGCACTGAAATAATCATGATCACTGTGGATTACAGAATAAAAAAGGAATCCATGAGTCCATACTGAGGTTAAGAAAGGAAGGAAAGCGGGAGGGCAATACGGTTTGGACCTGTATGCCCAACACCACCATGTTGAACTGTAATCCCCAGTGTGGGAGGCGGGGCCTGGTGGGAGGTGGCTGGATCACTGGGAGATTTCTCAGAAACAGTTTACCAGCATCCCCTCAGTACTGTCCTTGTGACAGTGAGATCTGGCTGTTTCAATGTGTGTAGCGGCAGACCCTTCTTTCTCTTAATCCTGCTCTGGCCTGTGACATGCTGGCAGCCCACCTCCCAGCCCCCCACCTCAAGAAGCAGATGCACCATGCTGCCAGTACAGCCTGAAGAACTCTGAGCCAATGTCTTTATAAACAATCCAGTCTCAGGTATGTTACAGCATTGCAAGGACAGACTAAGACAGAAGGGAAGGGAAGGGCAGAGGGAGTGAGCAGGGAAAGCGTTCTACCCTGAGCAATATATTATTATTATTTTTCGAGACACTCACTCTGTCTCCCAGGCTGGAGTGCAGTGGTGTGATCTTGGCTCACTGCAACCTCCGCCTCCCGTGTTCAAGCGATTCTCATACCTCAGCCTCCTGAGTAGCTGGGACTACAGGTATGCAACACCACGCCTGGCAAATTTTTGTATTTTCAGTAGCGACAGGGTTTCACCATGTTGGCCAGGCTGGTCTTGAACTCCTGCTCTCAGGTGACCCACCTGCCTCAGTCTCCCAAAGTGCTGGGACGACAGGCATGACCACTGTGCCTGCCCTTGAACTGAAATTGATATTGATACTGACAGGTACTCACCCAGGTGTGACAGAGTGTGTTTCCACCTATGGCCACCCCTTCCCACACACTCTCCTGCATTGTGACTTTGCCACTCCTGCATTAAGATGTGAGATCTATTTCCTCTCCCTTTGAATCGGGGCTAGCCTTGTGACCTGTGTTTTGGTCAGTAGAATGTGGCAGAAGTGATGCTGTAGAACTTTCAACATTGGGCCCTAACATCTGCAACTTGCACCTTCCACAGCAACGCTTCCTCTTGGAACCCAGACACCTGGTAGGAAGTCTGACCAACCTGAGACTGCCATGACATGAGGAAGCCCAAGCAACCACTTGAAAAGAGAGAGGGGGGTTGCATGTGGAAAGCACCAAGGTGATAGACATGGGAAGGAAGCCGCCACTCTGTCCTCAGCCCATGCACACATTTGGCTGGTAACTGACTCCGCTGAAGGCTGATGTCAGCGAAGAGTCCCAGAGAATGACTCCTGCTCATGCCACATAGAGCAGAACTGCCTAAGCCTTGTGGAAATTTCCAACCCACAAAATGGTGGCACATGAAATGGTTGTTCTTTAATCTCTAGGCTTTGGGGTAGCTCACTATGCAGCAATATCTAACCAACACACTCTCTGCCATTCACTGTGCACCTTAGACGCACTGACTCCTTACAAAAGCCCTGTGAGTTTTGAGAATATTATGATCCCCAGTATACAGATGAGGAAACAGGTAGACAGAGAGTAACACATCCAAAGCTCAAGTAGGCAGTTAGCGTTCCTAACACACAGGACTGTTTGCCTGCTCCTGGGTCATAACAAGTGATTGATATATGAGAGAAAAGGAACAGACTCATAAAGTTTGATGTTAAACTGGCTGGAAAATGGGGCAGGGGACACAGTTCCTATCATCACACAGTGAACTCCTTATGTGACACCATGAGAGAGATTTCCCTTGAGCATCATCACTAGGAACAAAATAAGCCGTGCATTTCGTGGTGCACAGCTGTGGAGTGTGTGTGTGCACTTCCTGAGGGCTACTGCAAATGCTACTACTCGTTGGTTTCTCTCTTTGGATTGGCTGCTAGGAAACTCAGAGCCAAATCTTCGGCTGAGCTCTAAAAAACACAGAGGAACTCATGGCATCCATTTTGTTTGCATCCATTTTGTTACTTTGGGCATCTTCCCATTTTTCCTATTTTTCTTTTCCCTTCCCCCAGCTTCCTCGTGTATCGTTTTAAAATCTAGAACAAGAGCTGGCAAACTACAGCTTGTGGGCCAAAACTGGCCCACCACTTGTTTTTATAAGTAAAGTTTTATTGGAACACAGTCATGCACATTATTTATGAATTGTCTATGACACTCTTGTGCCGCAACGGCAGGGTTGCGTAGCTCCAACAGAGACCATATGGTCCGCAAAGCTGAAAATATTTACCATCTGGCCTTTTACTGAAAGTCTGCCAACTCCTGACCTAGAACAAGGTACATTTTAATAATTTGCCTCAAATCGTTTTCAGACTGGAGATAAGGATGGCAGTTGGACGGATGGGTGGACGGACAGCTGTCGTGGCAATTCTGAGGACAAGGTTATCTAGGACCATGTCCACGGCCGAGGGGCACCTTAAATCCATGCCAAAGCTGGAACAAACCTGGGATTGCAGAGGACTTTTTTTTTTTTTTTTTTTTTTGGAGACAGAGTTTTGCTCTTTTTGCTCAGGTTTAAATGCAATGGCACGATCTCGGCTCACTGCAACCTCTGCCTCCCAGATTCAAGCAATTTCCCTGACTCAGCCTTCTGAGCAGCAGGGATTACAGGCATCGCCACCACACTTGACTAATTTTGTATTTTTAGTAGAGACGGGGCTTCTCCATGTTGATCAGGCTGGTCTCAAACTGCTGACCTCAGGTGATCAGCCCGCCTCAGCCTCTCGAAGTGCTGGGATTACAGGCGTGAGCCACCACCCACAAATCACAAAGGCAAATTTAATGGAGACCCAATTTGTACCAGAATATGCAGTACTCAAAATAGCAGCATAATATAGTGATGTAATGGGAAATATATACTTAGTCTCTGCCCCTAATCCTTGACACAGAGCTCCTAATCCCTTGGAAGTAGGATGTCCCTTTTGTTGATAGGAGCATCTTTGGTTCTAATGAGGTGACTCTTGGTGGGTTCCTGGATAGGACTGGTCAACAGAAAGACCAGGCCATGATTAGAGCCTGGAACTTGAATGCTCTGAGAAGGGGAGAGCGGCTGGAGATTGAGTTAATAGGCAGTCATGCCTACATGATGAAGCCGCCATAGAAATCCCTGAACCATGGGGCTCACAGAGAGCTTCTGGGCCAAACACACAGAGAATGCTGAGCCCAGAGAGGGCAGGGAAGCCCAGCACCCCTTCCCCCATACCTCGCCCTATGCGTCTCTTCCATCTGGCCATTCCCCAATCATAGCCTCCATAAGCAATGAGTAAATACAAATAAAAGGTTTCCGAGTTCTGTGAGCCATTTTTGCAAATGATCAGACACAAGATGGGAGGAGGTCACGGGGACCTCCAAGTTATAGCCAGTTGGTCAGGAGGCAGGGGAGAGCTCAGAAGCAGAGGGTAGACAGATAGGGTCCATAGGAACCTGAGTATGGGGGAGGATCCCCTCCTCCAGTAAGCCCTCCTGAGGCCCTCCAGCTCTCGAGCACTCACCAAGCACAGTGGGCAGCCGAACCTAGGTTCTTCCATTGTGATGGGAGCAGTCATGGTAGATAACATGAAGAATTATAATAATCTACACTTAATAATGTGTAATGATGTATAAAAGATTGCTCATGCCTGTAGTCCTGGCACATTGCGACGTTAAGGCAGTAAAACTGCTTCAGGCCAGGAGTTCAAGACCAGCCTGGGCAACATAGCAAGATGCTGTTCCTACAAAAAAGTACAAAAATTTAGCTAGGTGTGGCGGCGAGCCTGTAGATCCAGCTACTAGCGAGGCTGAGGGGAATGGTGTCTACAGTTGTGGGCAGTCTTGCACACTTAATCTGAGGGGGCTGATGCCACCTCCAGGTATACAGGGTCAGAACTCAGTTAATTTGTAGGACAACTGGTTAGTGTCCACCAGAGAATTGCTTGATAGGGACAAAGACCCCCTGCCCCTGGCCACAGAAGCATCATGTCTGGGCATTGAGAGGAGAGCAGCAGGAAACGGTTTGGTGTTTCATTTGACACCTGCAGCAAAGATGGTAGCTACTGAGCATGCCCACTGGCCCTGGCTTGGAACTCACATGCAGGGCTCAGTTCATCCACCTTAAGAAGCAGGGGGAGAAACTGAGGTATGCAAGGGAGTGTGGTCAGAAGCAGCAGTGGCACAGCCAGGACTTGAACCCAAGTGGCCAACCCTGGACCCCAGGCTCCTGAGCACCCCACCATACTTGACACATCCGTACGTAAATATATACTCAGACGTGAGACCAGCGGGAGACGCACATTCTTTGGGGTCACCAGTGATTTTGTTTCATTCATTTTCACATTATTACTATTATTACTATTTTAGCAACAGGCTCATTTCACTCTGCCATTCAGGCTGGACTGCAGTGGTGCAATCACACCTCACTGCAGCCTCCAACTCCAAAGCTCAAGCAATCCTCTCACCTCAGCCTCCCGAGTAGCTGGGATTACAGGTGCATGCCACCACATCTGGCTATTTTTAATTTTTGTACAGATGGGGTCTCACTATATTGTCCAGGCTGGTCTTCAACTCCTGAGCTCAAGCAATCTTCCCACCTCAGCCTCATGAGTAGCTGGGACTACAGGTGCACTCTACCACATGTGGCTAATATTTTTTTAAATTTTTTGTAGAGATAGGGTCTTGTGATGTTGCATAAGCTGCTCTTGAACTCCTGAACTCAAGCAATCCTCCTGCATCGGCCTCCCAAAGCCCTGGGGTGTGACCCATGGTGCCATGCCCTTATACGTCACCCTTTAAGCCATCTACAATAAACACTCTCATAACAGTACAAAAAAGAAATAAAGGGTAAAAGTGGAAAACTGCATGCCACCTGCTTTTGACACCCTCAGTGGCACCGATGGGGTTGACTTGGGTGTGGTCTCGGAAGGACAGAGAGGAGCCTCTGAGTGAGGATTTCCCATGTCGAAGGACAGGTGCTTTTTGCCCTCTGTGGTCTCCCCACCTCGTCGCAGGCCACCTGGGGACCGTTACCTTGCTGGGGTGATCTTTCCAGACAGCTGAAGCCGAACAGCCCTGGGGGCTCTGAGGACAGCCTGGTGGAGAAGGACACTCACGCCTCAGCCCTGGCTGCTTCTCCAAGTGTCCTGGCTGGCGTTGACCTCCAGCAGAACCAGCTCCCGGCCGGACATCTGCACAGATAGAGACCCGTTGACGCTGCACACTCTTTAGTGCCGGGCAGCTGCCTGCACCTGCAGGGAGGCAGGGGAAGGACAGGAAGGGTCTGTGGGATCCTGGGTGTGGAGGAGGGCTGCATCCTCCTCCAGGAAGCCCTTCTGGGCCACTCCAGCTTTGAGCATTCACCAACCATGGTAGACAGCACACAATCAGGAAGACAGACAGAGGGAGGAGGCGGAGATAGCCCACCCCGGCCCCAGCTCCCGGCCCAGGAATACAGTCTCATCTTGACTTTTCCACCACATGTGAAATGGGAGTTCTTATTGTGAAATGGGGAAACTCAGGCTCTGAGAGGGTCACATAGGCCACCTGAGTCTGCCTAGCTGTATAACTTGTGCCGGTGCCTGCAGGAGGCTGGTGGGGGAAGCAGAGGACATCTTTGCAACTCCTCCAAGGAAAGGGATGCCCCATAGAGTGCCTGCCAGGAACCAGAGGGCCCAGAACTTCTTGGGTTCAAAGGGGATAGCATTTGAGTACCCGAGTGGTCAGGCTGGGGTGAACACGTAGCTGGGCCCAACAAGGGTATTGAGGGCAGCAGTGGGGGGTAGGAGCAGAGAGGCCCAAGGCTCTACCAGCTCTGCAGGACCGGAGTCCCTCCCTTTCCTGATCCAGGCCTCAGTCTCCCCATCTGCAAAGTGGGTTTAGCCTTGTGGTTCTCAATCCAGCCTGTGCATTACAATCACATGGAAAGCTTTTTTTTTTTTTTAAATTTTCTGAGATGGAGTCTCACTGTGTCACCCAGACTGGAGTACACTGGTGCAATCTAGGCTCACTGCAACCTCCACCTCCTAAGTTCAAACGATTCTCCTGCCTCAGCCTCCTGAGTAGCTCGGATTACAGATAGCTGCCATAATGCCCAGCTAATTTTTTTTGTATTTTTAGTAGAGATGGGTTTACTATATTGCCCAGGCTGGTCTCAAACTCCTGACCTCAAGTGATCTGCCCATCTCAGCTTCCCAAAGTGCTGGGATTACAGGGGTGGGCCACCATGCCCAGCCTGGAAAGCTTTGAAAATAATGCCTGGTGCCTCCATAGATGAACTGATAAATAAAATACGATACATCCACACAATGGAATATTATCCAATGCTAATATGAAATGAGTGATTAAGCTGAAAATGACATAGAGGAGGCCAAGCATGGTGACTCACGCCTGTAATCTCAGCACTTTGGGAGGCCAAGGTGGAAGGATCACCTGAGGTCAGGAGTTCGAGACCAGCCTGACCAACATGAAGAAACCCCGCCTCAACTAAAAATACAAAAATTAGTTGGGCATGGTGGCGCATGCCTATAATCCCAGCTACTCAGGAGGCTGAGGCAGGAGAATCTCTTGAACCCAGGAGGCAGAAGTTGTAGTGAGCTGAGATCACGCCATTGCACTCCAGCCTGGGCAAAAAGAACAAAACTCCATCTAAAAAAAAAAAAAAAAAAAGACATTGAGGAAACTTAAATGTGTATTACCAAGTGAAAAAAGCCCATCTGAAAAGGCTGCACACCGTATTCCAACTCTGTGACATTCTGGAAAAGGCAGAACTACAGATAGTAAAAAGATCAGTGGTTGCCGGGGGGTGGAGTGTAGGAGGGATGAAAAGGTAGAGCCCAGAGGATTTGTTTAGGGCAGTGAAAGTGCTCTGAATGATGCTGTAATGGCAGATCCATGACACTATATGCATCTCGCAAACCCATAGACTGGCATGGCATGATGACTCACACCTGTGATCCCAGCACTTTGGCAACCAAGACACAAGGACTGCTGGAGGCCAGGAGTTTGAGACCAACCTGAGCAACAGAGCAAGACCCCCTATCTCTACAACAACTGAAAACATTAGCTGAGCGTGGTGGCGTGCAGCTGTAGTCCCGGTTACTCAGAAGGCCGTGGTGAAAGGATGGCTGGAGTCTGGGAGGTGGACGCTGCAGTGAGCCATGATCATGCCACTGCATCCAGCCTGGGTGATAGAGCAAGATCCTGTCTTAAAAATTAAAATTAAAATGGCCAGGCACGGTGGCACATGCCTATAATCCCGGCACTTTAGGAGGCTGAGGCGGGCAGATCACCTGAGGTCGAGAGTTTGAGACCAGCCTGGCCAACATGGTGAACCCTGTCTCTACTAAAAATACAAAAATTAGCCGGGTGTGGCGGCAGACACCTGTAATCCCAGCTACTCCTGAGGCTGAGGCAGGAGAATCACTTGAACTTGGGAGGCGGAGGTTGCAGCGAGCCAAGATCATGACACCACAGTCCAGCCTGGGAGACAGAGCCAGACTCTATCTAAAAAACAAAACAAAACCAAAACAATTAAAATTAATCTTTGAGCCAGGCACAGTGGCTCATGCCTGTAATTCCAGCACTGTGGGAGGCCGAGGAAGGTGGATCACTTGAGGTCAACAGGAGCTCAAGATCAGCCTGGCCAACATGGTGAAATCCCATCTCTACTAAAAACACAAAAAATTAGCCAGGCATGGTAGCACACACTTGTAATCCCAGCTACTGGGAGACTGAGGCATGAGAATCGCTTGAACCCGGGAGGTGGAGGTTGCAGTGAGCCAAGATTGCGCCACTGCACTCCAGCCTGTGTGACAGAGTGAGACTCTGCCTCAAAAAAAAAAAAAAAAAAAGTTTCAACCCATTAGACCCGGCATCCATGCTTCCAGGGGAACCTACCCCCACTCCCCAGTGAGTTCAGGGAATCGCATGAGCTCTGAAGCCAGATGCCTGGGTTCCCATCCAAAATCTTCCACTCGTGAGCTCCATGATCTTGGGCAACTCACGCCACCTAAGTGTCAGAGCCACACCCACAAAATGGTACCACAGTGCTCCACACCCCACACAACAGCATCAAGAGGTTTTCACAAGATAATTCACAAAGAGGGTTTAGAACAGGGCCTGCCATGCAATCACTCCACAGACATCAGCTCCTAGAACAAATGGTTCATATGATGGCATTTCCTCCAATCTAAGATGCCAGCAGTGTTCAGATGGGCCGTGATCTTAGGGAATGCCACAAAAGGAAAAGGTTGCTGGTGAAACGGTGGCCTGTGTCCATATGTAGATACATCCTGACTTCAGGGACATCAACCTCTGAAAGCTCCTCCCACTGAGAATAAGCAGATCCCTCCATTCAGAGCCATTCTTCAGCTCCATTCAATTTCCTAAAACCCAACACACAGGAAATGCACAGCAGGTGTTTGAAAAATGCTGTCAAGGCTGGATGCAGTGGCTCATGCCTGTAATCCCAGTACCTTGGGAGACTGAGGGAGGAGGATCACATGAGGCCAGGAGTTCAAGACCAACCTGAGCAACACAGCGAGACCCCGTCTCTGCCAAAAAAAAAAAAAAAAGAAAAAGAAAAAATACAAAAACTAGCCAGGTGTTGTGGTACATGCCTGTGGTCCCAGCCACTCAGGAAACTGAGGTGGGAGGATCGCTCGACCCCAGGCGGTCAAGGCTGAAGTGAGCCATGATTACGCCACTGCACTCCAGCCGGGGAAACAGTGAGATCCTGTCTCAAAAGAAATTTATCTTGAAATTTCTCAGGCTAGGTAAAGTGGCTCATGTGTAATCTCAGTACTTTGGAAGGTCAAAGCAGGAAGACAGCCTGGGCAACACAGTGAGACCCCACCTGTAATTAGTGTTTTTTTATTGCTAACAAATTAATGGTCTGCCCCACACCTCCTGAGGGCCTGATCCCTGTTGCGATTTCCTATTTGCACCTCCATGCCCCTGAATTAGCCACTACCTAATTCCTGTGCAAACACCACACACAACCTGCTCAACAAAGCCACAAACTTCATTGGGGGGCAGGGCTCTCTAGGGCCCCCGCCCTGGGCGCTTCCACCTGGATGTCTTTCTCCACCTCTTTACTTCCACACTGAGCAAAATACCCTGGGTCAATAAAGCCCTCCTGAAGCATTATACTGCTTCTCCCAAGCCCAATACAGGGCAGAGTTTGCAGGAAAATTCTGTTTCTGTCCATTTTCAAGAGTGAAATGTGATCCTTCATCCCCACCCTGAGGGCTAAAACCCCTTCTCGCCTGGACAATCACTTCCAAATGACGGATTTGGAAACCTCCCTGCCATCTGTTCTTGGTTCTGCAGAGGCTGTTTGGCTAAGCACGGCCTCCCTCCCTCCCTCTGGCCCCCATCCTGCCTTCCTTCCGCCCATCGCCCAGCAGGCTGGCTGTTCACAGACAACCCTTGGCAGGCGAGTCAAGCTCATCCCCGAGGGAGCAACGTCCATACCTGGAAGTTTGGAGGAAATGTTGGTCTGTGGGGATGTCTGAGTTGGAAGAAAAACGTGATGTCGGAGTCAGATCCGTTCAGCTGGACCGAGACCTGTTGCGGGGAGAGTTGGAAAAGTGTCACAGGGGACAGAGAGGGAGATGCAGAACCCCAGGAGATGCTGCTGGGCAAATGCATCCCAGAATATGCCCAAAGCTCAAGCCAGAAACGTCTGTCCGCCCTCAGTGTTCCTCAGCCCTAAATCTTACTCAGGCTGCACTCCTGAAAAAGGATGCTTAGGAAGTGAAGCCCTGGATAGGGGCGCTGGGAAGACCACTCTTGGACCCCCTATTCCCTGCCATGGTGCCTGTTCACGCCTCCCACAGCCACGCCACCTTCTCCTTGACCCTGACCACGAACCAGGCACTGTGCTACCAGGTTCACAATGATCGTCTCATTTAATCCTCAACACTGCTTTGCTGGGTTGGTGTTACCATCCCATTTCCCAGATAGCAAAACAGAGGATCAGTGTTCAGTCTCTCAAGGTTACATAGCTTGTTAACAGTGAAACTGGGAAATGAACTTATCTAACGCTAAAAGCTCACTAGAGTTAAAGCTCCTCAGAGATGGGAACAGAGATGGGGACAGAGTCACCCTTGCACCCCGCAATGCACATCACAGAGCCTGGCACACAGCAGAGACACAACCCATCCATGCTGAATGAATGGACATGAACACATACATGGATGAACAACTGAACAGCCATGAATGAGTAAATATACCTATAATGGCTGCTATATATTTACCAAACTGCATTTCCTTTTCTTCCTGGACATACAGCTAAAACTACATTTCCCAGCCTCCCTTGCAGCTAGGTGGGGTCATGTGATGAGAACCCAGGCAGGAATGAACAACCTTTCGACTTACTGGTCTGGCCCATAAAACCTCCTGCCTAATTCTCCACTCTCTCCCTCCATCTGTCATCTAGGACCGAGCCTCACGGTGGGGAGGCCTGGATCCTGAGAGACTGCCTGGAGCAGAGCCATGCTGAGCTGAGACATGAATACTGGCCTTTCACAATGAGGCAAACATTTGTTTACAATAATCAATGCATCCTGACTAATCACACACACACTGCCAAAATAAGGAGTGTGCTGTTGGCTTCCCAGGGTCATGTCTCCTGCCACCTCCTGAGACATTCCATACAGGGCACCTTCACCAAAGGTTATTAAAAACTGCCTTCCTAGGCAAGGGAGCAGAATTCAGCCTCCTGACCTGGGATGTGACGTTGTGGTTGATGGCAGCTCGAGTATCCATGCCAAAATTGAATGTTCCTTGAGGACTTTGTCTAAAGATGATGCCCCCATCCAAGCTCAGGGCCTGGGGGAAGCTCAGCTGGGAAGAAACAGAGAACACCGTTTACTTCACTAACAGCCAAGCTCTGTGTGGAGGTCACAAACCACTGTCTGCCCAAGCTGGGGACCTGTACCTGGTAGGAATGGGCCAAGTCCCGGTCTAGACTGTGCCGGCTTTCTCTGCGCTGAGATCTGTCATGATGCAAACCCTTTAAGTGCAGTACGATTTTCCCGTTGACTTTCAAAGTGGCCTCGACCTCCCTTTTCTTAGCCTAGGTGAGACAGAACCAGAGGCACTGAGAGAGGTCCTGTCCCATCTCTATGTGCCTGCAGAAGCCACCAGGGAACCCAGCAGTCAGAAGAAAGTGGTCCAAAGATTGATGGGCTGTGGAGCAGTCTACAGTCTTCCATTTATAGGGCAGGAAGTGGGGACGGGTACACGGGAATGATGAATTCCAATGCCTACAGGTAAGACTGGCAGGGTGGGCTTGATGGAACACATGTGAATACCTGTGTCTTCTTCAAGAAAGTGCCCTAGGAGTGGTCTGTTTTGTTCACTGCCATATTCCTAACACTTAGCCCAGGTCCTGGCATGTAGTAGGTGCTCAATAAATATTTGGGCAAATGCAGAATCCCTAGTTGCAGCCTGAAACCCCAAGGTCAAAGCTGTGCTAGAGTGAAAGAATGCATAATTCTTTGTGGAGCTGGCAGAAGAACACTCATTCCACGATGACATCCATGTCCTCATTACTGAAACCTATAAATATGTGACCTTTCATGGCAAAAGAGACTTTGCAGTGTGATTGGATTGAGAATCTTGAGATGGGGAGATGATTCAGGTGGCCCTAAAATAATCGCAAGGGTCCTATGACAGAGAGGCAGGAAGGTCAGAGTCACACAGACTGGAAGATGCCACGCTGTTGGCTTTGAAGGTGGAAGGAGGGGCCATGAGCCAAGGCATTCAGGCAGCTTGTAGAGGCTGGAAAAGGAATGAAAATGGACTTTCCCCTGGAGCTTGCAGAATGAACACAGCCCTACCAACACCTTTGTTTTTAGCCATGTGAGATCCATTCTGGGCTTCTGAGCTCCAAAACTGTAAAATAAATCTGTGATGTTTTAAGCCACGAAGATTGCAGTGATTTGTTACAGCAACCATAGCAAACTAATACACAATTGCTCCACCATTTATTCACTCAACAACCATTTAGTTTCTGCCACAGGCCAAGTACACAGTAGCACGTTGCCATCTTTCCTACCCATGTTGACTGAGAAGTTAAAAATGCCTGCTAAGGAGCTTTATCATTGTTGTGTACCTTTAAAGGGATGCTCAGCTTCACGTCAGAACCAAGATAGAGGAAGAGAAATAAGGGTCCAAGAGGACCAAGGGAAATGCGAAGTGAGAAAAATGTTTGCCATTAAACACACACAGCTTTGCTTGTTTTTTTGAGACAGTCTCTGTCGCCCAGGCTGGAGTGCAGAGGCTTGATCTTGGCTCACTGCAACTTCCGCCTCCCGAGTTCAAGTGATTCTCCTGCCTCCGACTCCTGCGTAGTTGGGGTAACAGGTGCGTACTACCACACCCAGCTTTTTTTTTTTATTTACTAGAGGTGGGTTTTCACCATGTTGGTCACGCTGCGCTCGAACTCCTGACCTCAAATAATCCGCCTGCCTCAGCTTCCCAAAGTGCTGATATTATAGGCATGAGCCACCATGCCCAGCATAGATATGGTTTTAAAAAGAGCAGAGAGGCCAGGCGTGGTGGCTCACACCTGTAATCCCAGCACTTTGGGAGGCTGAGGTGGATGGGTCACAAGGTCAAGAGATCCAGACCATCCTGACCAACGTGTGAAACCCCGTCTCTACTAAAAAATACAAAAATTAACTGGGCATGGTAGTGTGCGCCTGTAGTCCCAGTTACTCAGAAGGCTGAGGCAGAAGAATCACTTGAACCAGGAGGCAGAGGTGGCAGTGAGCCGAGATTGTGCCACTGCACTCCAGCCAGGTGTCAGAGTGAGACTGTGTCTCAAAAAATAAAAATAAAAAAAAAGAGCAGAGAGCCAAATTATATGCAATGAAAGGATTGCCATTTACTCAGCCTGTTGTTGTCAGCTGGGATTTGAAGCCTGGAATGGTCACATCTTCTGATTTTTTTTTTTTCTTAGAAACAGCAGAAATCTGCATTTCACTCAAAATCTTCTGATTTTCAAATGTAGCAATTAATTTCCTTAAAAAATTTAAACGCTAAGCAGACCAAACAAAACCCATCTGCAGGTTGAACTTGGCCCACGGCACCGGCTCTGCAATCTCCGGCATAAGAAACAGCAAACACCATTGGGAGGCACTTTGCAGGTGTCCGAGGCTGTCATCCTGCCATTCATTTTCCCCTAGAAGCTCCAAGAACTGTACCACCTCATCCCTGAGGACACACACACACATACACATGCACACGCACACACAGCCCCGTCTGACTAATGGTGACGGGAGCCCCAGAAGGCGGGGTCTCAATGTGCAACACGTGCTTGGTTCAACCTCCTTCCCAGGGGCTGTGGTGCATCTTGCAAGAGACAAACAGCCGGGCACGGTGGCTCACGCCTGTCATCCCAGCACTTTGGGAGGCTGAGGCAGGCGGATCTCCTGAGGTCAGGAGCTTGCGTTCACCCTTACCAAAATGGAAACAACCCATCTCTACTAACAGTACAAAAATTAGCTGGGTGTGGTGGTGGGTGCCTGTAATCCCAGTTGCTCGGGAGGCTGAGGCAGCAGAATCACTTGAACTCGGGAGGCGGAGGTTACAGTGAGCTGAGGTCACACAGCTGCACTCCAGCCTGGGCAACAGAGGGAGACTTGGTCTTTAAAAAAAAAAAGGAGGGGTCTGCGCATGAACCGGGAGGTGGAGGGTTGCAGTGATCTGAGATTTAATTACTCATTCAGACTTTAATTGTCATCCAGACTCCAGCCTGGGTGACAGAGGGAGACTCTCTCTCAAACAAAGAGAGAGAGAGAGAAACAATGCCTATCCTCCTTGGGGGCCTAGCTCATAGTAGATGCTCCGTAAATGCTTGCTGAAAAATACAGTGATTTCCCAGAGTATTGACGCCTCCTAGAGGTGTCAGGAAGAAGTCTTGGACCGGGGTGTAGTAGGCATCTTACAATACTCCATTGTAATCCTCACAGTCCCTGCATAAGAGATGAGCACTGCTGCTCCCATTCTGCAGACAAGGAAACTGAGGTCCAGAGACACAAAATAATTTGCCAAGGGCACACAGGCAAAAACAAGTTTCACCCCTAGAGAGTCAAACTATCAAGACCCTCATCCAGGTGTGCTGACTTTTACCTGTAATCACAGCACTTTTTTGTTTTTTGAAACCAAGTCTCTCTCTGTCCCCCAGACTGGAGTTCAGTGGTGCGATCTCAGCACACTGCAACCTCCACCTCCTGGGTTCAAGTGATTCTCGTGCCTCAGCCTCCCAAGTAACGGGGATTATAGGCACCTGCCCCCATGCCCCGCCGATTTTTGTTGTTTTTTAGTAGAGATGGGTTTCAGCATGTTGGCCAGGCTGGTCTCGAACTCCTGACCTCAAGTGATCCACCCTCATTGGCCTCCGAAACTGCTGGGATTACAGGCATGAGCCACCATACCTGGCCTAATCCGAGCACTTTGGGAGTTAAGGTAAGAAGATCCCTTGAATCTAAGGATTCAAGACCAGCCTGGGAAACAGAGAGAGATCTCCATCTCTACAAAACATTTTAAAAATGAGCTGGGTGTGGTGGTGCACACCTGTGGTCTCAGGTACTCAGGAGGCTGAGGCAGGAGGATCACTTGAGGCCAGGAGGTCAAGGCTGCAGTGAGTGAGCCATGATGGCGCCCCTGGACTCCAGCCTGGGTGACAGAGCAATACCCCGTCTCAAAAAAGACCCTCCAACTCAGCAGTCAGCAACTAAGGCCCCTGGTCCAAACGTGGTGTGTTTTATTAAGTAAAGTCCTGTTAGGACACAGTCACACCCATTCATTACGTATTGTCCACGGTTCTCTCGAACTGCAATGGCAGCGTTGAGTCAACAAGGCCTGAACTGTGTGCCCGTGAAGTCTGAACTAGTTACTACCTGGTTCTTTTCAGAAAAGTTTGGTGACCTTTACTCTGGGTCCTGTCATGCAGTGGGTGTTAAATAGCATCATGGCAGCAACTATTCATTGAGCACCTACTGTGTACCAAGTCCTGTAGCTACAGTGGTAAAGTACTCACGGAGATCATGAGTTTTCCAGAGTAACAAAGGAACCAGTGACTAATGAATCACACAAAAATAAAACTGGGGCCAGGTATGGTGGCTCACACCTGTAATCCCAGCACTTTCGAGGACAAGATGGGAGGATTGCTTAGAATCCAGGAGTTCAAGACCAGCCTGGGCAACATAGCAAGACTCTGTCTCCACTAAAAATAAAAAATAAAAAAAGGCAGGTGTGGTGGTGGTATGTGCCTGTGGTCCCAGCTACTCGGGAGGCTGAGGTGGGAGGATTACTTGAGCCTAGGAGGTCAAGGCTACAGTGAGCTGAGATTGTGCCACTGCACTCCAGCCTGGGTGACAGAGTAAGACTTTGTTTAAAAAAAGAAAGAAAGAAAGAAAGAAACTGGAATGCATGATTGGTGCTAGAAGCAAAAGATATCGGGCAAGCTGGTCACAGCGGTAATCCCAACACTTTGGCTGGGAGGCCGAGGCGGGGAGATCACTTGAGGTCACGAGTTCGACACAACCTGGCCAACATGGCATAACTCTGTCTCTACTAAAAAGACGAAATCTAGCCAGGCATGAGAATGCACGTCTGTAATCCCAGCCACTCGGAAGGCTGAGGCAGGAGAATCACTTGAAACCCGGGAGGCAGAGGTTGCAAAAAGGGTATAAGGGATCGCTGGGGTCACCAGGGGTGTGTGCGAGGTGGTCCGGGGGTCATGTGAGAGGATGCTGGAGCTCAGCCCTAGAAGATGAGGAGAAGGGAGGTGAAGGAGAGGGTGACAGCTGCAGGCACAGGACACGCAGAGGTCCTGAGGCAGGAAAGAGCCAGGCGAGGAAATGCGAAGAGGCTGGACGAGGGGAATGTAGGCCACGAAGTGGGGCTGAGGGAACAGGAGTGGGGCTTTTTCCCAAGAGAGGCTGTCAGAGTTTGAGAGCAAGGGAGTGGCAGGGTTATGCAGTTCTTTAGAAAATATCCCTCTGGGCTGGGCGGGGTGGCTCACGCCTATAATCCCAGCACTTTGGGAGGCCGAGGGGGGCAGATCGAGAGGTCAAGAGATCGAGGCCATCCTGGCCAACATGGTGAAACCCTGTCTCTACTAAAAATACAAAAATTAGTTGGGCATGGTGGCGCGTGCCTGTAGTCCCAGCTACTCGGGAGGCTGAGGCAGGAGAATCGCCTGGACCTGGGAATTGGAGGTTGCAGTCAGCCCAGATCACACCATTGCACTCCATCCTGGAATGAGATGCCATATGAAAAAAAAAAAAAAGAAAAGAAAGAAAATATCCCTCTAGCTGTCACACAGACCATACTAGGGAGGACCAAATGAAACCGAGCACCCAGGCCGAAGAACCTTTTTTTTTTTTTTTTTTTTTTTTTGAGGCAGAGTCTGGCTCTGTGGCTCAGACTGGAGTGCAATGGTGCAATCTCAGCTCACGCAACATCTACTTCCTGGGTTCAAGCGATTTTCCTGCCTCAGCCTCCCAAGTAGCTGGGATTACAGGTACCCACCATTGTGCCCAGCTAGTTTTTGTATTTTTAGTAGAGACGGGCTTTCACCATGCTGGCCAGGCTGGTCTCAAACTCCTGACCTCAGGGGATCTGCCCGCCATGGCCTCCCAAAGTGCTAGGATTACAGGCGTGAGCCACCATGCCCAGCGTGGATAACTCTTCTGGGGGGAAGGGGGGTGTATGAGTCTTGTTCTGTGACCCAGTGGTGCAATTACAGCTCACTGAAGCCTCAACCTCCTGAGCTTAATTGATGCTCCTGCCTCAGCCTCCAGAGTAGCTGCGACTACAAGTGCACACCACCATGGCTGGCTAATTGAAAAACATTTTTTTTTTTGTAGAAACGGGGTTTCCATATGTTGCCCAGATGGCTCTCAAACTCCTGGCCTTTCAAGATCCTCCCACCTCAGCCTCCTGAGTAGCTAAGACTACAGGTGTGAACCACTGCACTCAGCCCAGAGAATATGTTTCTAATCCTATTGAGAGACGACAGCAACTTGAACCAGGGCTGGCTGGGGTGCAAAGGTCTCTGGGGCCTCCACTCTTACCTTGTGCTGATTCCAAGTAACCAGGCCCCTGTCTGCATTCCTGGGGATGGCTGTGTCATCGTATGGATGCGTCAGACCTGCACAGACCTGGGAGGGCCAACCACATACATGTACACACGCATGCAGGGAGGTCAGGAGGTAGCGGGGGGCCTCCCTGCAGCTCTCAGGCCCCTTCCTGGCTGTGCCCTGACCCACTCACATAGGGGTATCCAGCCTGGCAGCCCAGGACCACGGTCTGCAGGGTTTCCTCTCAGCCGTTCAGGACAACCCTTGTCTCTAGGGAATAGCGCTGGTGTCGCCTGTCAGCCGTGAAGGTCCCGTGCAGGACGAGGCTCTGAGGGATGGGCAGGTGCAAGGGGTGCCTGGTGTGCAGAGAGAAAAACAGGCCAAAGCTACTAAAGCAGCTGGCACTGTCGGGGACAACTGGGCCCCACACTCTCAGCCTGGGCCTGTCATGAGCTTGCCGGGTTAAGAGAATACCAGGACAAATGGAAGCCCTGTGCTTTTACAAATTGCAATCCAGAGCCCTTGACCATCTCACTGTGCCAGTGAGGTCGGCACGGCTGGGGTCCCCATCACCATTTGACAGCAAAGACCCCAGGGGTATAGACGGTACACAGCATCTGGTGTCACACAGACTGGGACTGGAATCCAGGCATGGTCTTTCACTAGGGGTGTGGCCTCGGGCAAAGGACTTGACTGCTCTGTGCCTCAGTTTCCCTATCTGTAAAATGGGGGCTAAAATAACACTGATTGGACACAGTGATCGGGATTAGAGGTAACATACATGAACTGAACGTCAGCTCCCAAGGGCAAGGGTTTCTGCCCTTCTTGTTCTCTGCCATTTTCCACGTGCTTAGAAGAATTCCTGGTACACAATAGGTGCTCAACAAATGTAAATGGGGCAAAAATACAAATGAAATCTGCAAATGATGTTGCTATTCCTTATCATGACTGCTGCTGTTGAGGCTGTAGGTGACTTATCTAATGCCACACAGCTGCTCAATGCATAGCATGGCGTCCAAGACGGCTCTGCTCATTCCAATCTCACGCTGTTCCCAGCACACGGGGAACTGCCTTTTCAATGAGCTCTGTCTCTAGGAAATGAGAACTCTGACTTCTGCTCCCACCTCAGCAACTAATGGAGAGTGCTAGGGATGTGGGAGCTTTCGGGGGGCGGGGGAGCTCTTCTCTGGGATCTGGGTTCCATTCGGGCCCCAGCAGGTCAGCAGGGTTTCTCCAGGTAGCTCTGCCCATCCTGTCCCTGCCAGGGACCTCCATGCTGGAAAAGGGGACTTGCAGGGGTATCAGCCTAGGAGAAGGGGCACATGCACCTAAGAAACAAGGTCCCCTGCTTCTGGTACAATGTCCTGTCTCGCCTCAGCTCCCCCAGCTTGCCCTCCAACTGCAGGCCCCGAGGCCAGCCCTGGGCACCGGTCCCCAGAGCCATCAGTGACGCCTGGGTCTTCTGCGGGTGCAAAAAGATCCAGGCTGAAGGGAGGGATGGGCCAACAGGACCAAGGGGTGCAGGGAGGCAAGGGGTGGCCCCCACAGCCTGTCCGTCGCCCCCAGAAATGACTAAAACATCTGCTGAACTGGACCGCAGCCCCCACCCTGATCAGACCACAGGGTTCCACCAGCTCCCAGCACAGCTAGACCTCCCTAGATGCCCAGGGGCAACGAAGAACTTGACTTCTCAGCTAAAGGAAGCCCAGCTTTGCTCCTGGATCTGTGCTAATGTGACCAGGGTCCATTTCACAGACCAAGAAACTAAGGTTTGTCTGAGCACGGTGGCTCACCCCTGCAATCCCAACACTTTGGGAGGCTGAGATGGGAGGATCACTTGATCCCAGGGCTTTAAGACCAGCCTGGGCAACATAGCAAGACCTCATCTCTGCTTAAAAAAAAGTCAGAGATTTCCTCCCTCTGGGATATCCTTTCATCTCCTTCCTACTTGGTGGACTCTTATTCATCCCTCAAAACCCCTTCAATGCCATGGTGGCATGGGTGGCATGTGCCTATAGTTCTGACTGCTTGGGCGGCTGACGTGGGAGGATCCTTTGAACCCAGAAGTTGGAGGCTGCGGTGAGCTACGATTTCATCGCTGCATTCCAGCCTGGGCAACAGAACCAGACTGTCAAAAAAAATCTAAAAAGAAAAGAAGGAAAAGGAAAGAGAGAGAGAGAAAGAGAGGCTCAGGGTGGGCCAAGGTCACAGGCCAAGCCAGGGGCACAAAGCCCTTTTCTGTCCCAAGCAGGGAGAGTGGCAGGAGAGCCAGGTGAGGGACTGGGTGGTCTCTCGACCGCACGGGCCTCCTGGGCTCTCACGCTCCAGGCGCCTGTAGGCCGCTGTTAGGTTCAGCTCCTGCTGGGGGCCTTTCAACCAGCAGTGGAAGATCTCACAGTCCCAGCTGTTCTCAGCATGGATCTCACCTTGCACTGCTGCGTTCCAGGCTGACTCGAGTTTGCTCCAGCTGTGGAAGAGGCTCTGTGCCAAGACCATCACCATGGAAACCTGCAATGAGGTGGGGAGGAGGACCAAGGCCTTTGAACACTCTATTTCTTCTCCTTGGGATACCCTTTCATCTCTTTCCTACCTGGTGAACTCCTATTCATGCCTCAAAACCCCTTCATGCCATTTCTGTGAGGCCTAACCTGACTGGTACAGGGAGGCTAATTTTCTCTACAGGGCCTTAAGAGAAAAAATAAACAAACAAACAAAAAAAACTCCTCTCTGTTGCCCCAGCCCTGAGCAGACATAACTTCCTTCTCTCCTCTTCAGTTTGGGAATCTGATCTTGCTGGGCCACTATTACTAGCAGCCAGCGTGTCTGTACCCTGAAGGGCACACACTGGCGGGTGGCCTTCAGGAGTCCTAAGAAAAGCCAGGCATGACCTGGCCCTTTTGGGGGCTGGGGGAGGTAGGCAACTTGCAGCCACCACCTGGCACACACCCCACATGGTAGCTGGTGCCCTGCTGGCTGCCATCCCTCATTCATACAGGTTGGGACTCATAGGGAGAAGTGACAACGACAAGGCAGGGTTTGGGCATGGCTGAGCCTCCAACCCGGTACCAGAACTTCGCACCACCTCGTTCCATGTCACTGACCCTCGGTTCCCCACGGCCAATGTCCCCATTTCCTTGAATGGCACTTCCATCCCGCCAGATGCTTAGGACTCCTGAGCTATTTACTTCCTTTCCATCACTCCCTCCCCACTGCCAATCCATCAGCAAATCCACCATCTCCAGGACCTGGTCACTTGCTGGTACCTCCACTGCCACCACCCTGGGCTGGGCCGCCATGCCCTCTGGCTGGGTGAAGGATGGGAGCTGACTGGTTGCCCGCACCTTGAGCTCCTGGCTTGGCACCCTCTGGTACACAGAGGCCACCTCATGGTCCCTAAGATCACCACTACCCTTGACTCCACCCTGATGTCACCCAGCCCTGCCTCAGAGGGGACTTTGCTGCCCTCGGATGAGCCCCATCAGACCTGGACCTTCCCCAACACTATGCATCACCCAGTACAGGGAAAGCGTCCATGCACCAGGTTCCCTCAGCCCTGCGGATGACACTCAAGGGCTTTCTCCCAAACCTGTTCTTGCTTCTGCACCAAACGCCTGCAGAGAAGGAACTTCATGATAGTCAGTAGTCGGCATAAAACCGACTTATGTCCTAGAAATTTCCACTCTGGTGTTTTTTGGCAAAAGCCAAATGTCTGTCTACCTGTTTCCAAAGTACTTTCCACTTGCTTTCCTATTTTATTTCTCTCCCCGTCAGCTGCTAAGCAGTGATATGGGAAATCTGATTTTCTTTTTTTAGTCTACTTTCCTACATCACCTAAGAACTAACTCTGAGGCTGGGCACAGTGGCTCACGCCTGTAATCCTGGCACTTTGGGAGGCCAAGGTGGGTGGATCCCCTGAGGTCAGGAGTTTGAGACCAGCTTGACAAACATGGAGAAACCCCATCTCTACTAAAAATACAAAATTAGTCAGGTGCGGTGGCACCTGCTACTCAGCTACTCAGGAGGCTGAGGAGGAGAATCATTTGAACCCACGAGGTGGAGGTTGTGGTGAGCCAAGATTGCGCCAATGCACTCCAGCCTGGGCAACAAGAGCAAAACTCCGTCACAGAAATAAATAAATAAATAAATAAATAAATAAAACTCTCATAGCTGTAGAGACTGGGAGGGCCAAACTTCACACATCTGTGAGCTGCTATCTGCCCACAGGCCTCAGCTTTTATCCACTTCTGCACCAGAAAAAGATCTCAGTGGCCAGGGACCAGGTGTGTGCTGGGGGCTGAACACTGCTCACCCGGAGGTAGGTGGTAGCTGAAATGTAGACCTCGATCTTGCCTTCCCTGTTGGAGCCCTGACTGCTGCAGGCCACACCGACCACCATGTCCTTTATGGTCCAGGCCTTGCCCAGAGTCAGCTCCAGGATAGCCTGGAACACAGCTCGGTGTGGCCAGTACAACCTGTGAGCTGCAGAGACCATCAGCCATAGACTAGCCAGGTTCAAGTCTCCTGCAAGAGACAGAGAAAGGAGAGTCTGGTATGCGGGGCAGAGAGGAAGCTTCTAGCAGGCAGCAAGAGGTCCCCAGAGTCTCATCACAGCTGCGATGGGAAAATCTCAAAACTGAGAATGACTTAGTCATGAGGAAACATTCTAGGACATTGGCAATGCTGTGACTCATGACAGGGGTATGGATCACACAGATGTATCTATCTGTCAAAACTCATCCAATCAACCCATGGAGATGTATGCATTTCACTCTGCTTAATGAAACACACGCTGAAACATTTAGGGTGAAATGTATCAATGTCTACAGATTATTTTCAACTGCATGGAAAATTAGGGCTAGATAGGTGGAGAGAGAGGTGATGAGTCAAGTGGGGTAAACTGTTAATAGCAGAACCCAGTATGAGAGGACGCTGGTGATCACTCTACTATCCATTCAGCTCTTCTGAATGTCTGCAATTTTTTCCTAATAAAACACTGGAAGGCTGGGAGCAGTGGCTCATGCCTGCAATCCCAGCACTTTGGGAGGCCAACGCGGGAGGATCACTTGAGTCTGGGAGTTTGAGACCAGCCTTGACAACAAAATGAGACCCCCATATTTACAAAAAAATACATAAATTAGCCAGGCACGGTGGTGCTGGCCTATATTCCCAGCCACCTGGGAAGATGAGGTGGAGGCTACAGTGGCCGTGATGGTGCCAGTGCATTCCAGCTCGGGCAAGAGAAGGAGACCCCGTCTCAAAATAAAGAAACAAAGAGAGAATACAGGTAGAAATGCTGAGGCCTGTGAAGAAAAATAATAAAGAAGGAATTTCATAAAAATGGCAGAGGTCAGCAAATGCTTCTAGGAGGAAGTGACAATTTACCTGATACCTAAATAAAAGACAAGGGGGAACTGATCAAAGGGGCAGGCCACCCACCCCTGCTGGAGCCAGGAGATTTACTGTCTGGGGAAACTGATGCAGATAGGCTCAGATGCAGGGACAATGACACAGTGAGGGGAGGGAAACGATGCTGAGTTGAAAACAGGGAGACGCTGAAGCATGGGCAGCCTGCCCAGCTGCTCCCTGGCACCACAGAAGAACAGAAGGCAGGCACGGATCCCTGGAGAGCCAGGTCCCCACCCAATTGCTTGATTGACGGGGAAGCCCACCAGTCAGAACATGCCCCCACTTGTACATAGCGCCTCTTTCCAAACACGTTTAGAGTCTCCAATTGGTTTTCTATTTCATTCATGTTTCCTGCATGGTGACAAAGATCTCATTTCACTTTATAGATCACAGTTGGGACCTGGCAAACTCAGGCCCTCCAGAACATCTGTCTCGTTGCTCAGTTTTTTTTTTGTTTTGTTTTTGCTTCTGAGGTCATGGTCATTCATTTATGTCTCGTTACATTGGGCTGGGCCAAGGGTCACCCACTAGTATATAGATTATGTTATTCTGTTGCTTTCAGACAGAATTGGGATCCAAGTTCTAATTGTCTTCCAAGTTCCACATCTGGATCAGAAACAGAAGAGAGTGGCCACTGCTGCGGGAAGCTGGGCTGCGGGAGGCTGGGGGCTGCTGGGGGAAAAGCAGGGAACAGGCCTAGAACTGACCACACAGGGTTCATGATCCCGGGTTCCCCTCTGGGTACCCGAGGACCCTGCACGCAGCTCATGGGTCGGGGAGCCCACAGCAGCCCCTCAAAGTGAATGGGGTGGCACAGGCCTGGGTTGGAACTTCGGAGCTGGAAGGACAACTGCGTCTGCACAGACAGGACCTGAAGACATGCTGTCCTTCCATCTGTATCCCAGAATCCCGCGCAGAGCCCTTCCATGCGGACAGGGCCAGGGCTGGCTCCTGGGCCTCTGGGTGGCCTTATGGCTCAGCCAGTAAAAGTCCTGCAAACTTGTCACCATCTAGGGACATTCCTGCCAGTTCTTCTCTATGCCCTTCTCCGTGAGACACTGAGCAACTGCTTTAGGCTGTTCATGATTCTGCCTCAACTCTCCAAACTCAGCAGATTTCTAATCTTTTAGGAAGCTCTGGATCTCTAGTTACTCCAAAGGCAAGTTAACTGGTCTGATGATTTTTCTGGTTTCTCTCTCCTTCTTTACTTCCCGAGGGCTTCCAGTCTTTTTAGTCAGATGTCTCACTTTCTCCACTTTTATTCAAGTTTTCTTCTGGGATCTTTTCTACGGCAGCCTTGGGGCCTAATCCTAGGTTGGCAGAGAACTAGCACTCACTCTGTCCTAAGGGGATCCAAGAGAGTCGAGAGGTGCCCAAGTGTGGAAATGCGTTCTCACCTCTCTGTTTCAGCAGGTCTCTTACTCTAAGTTTTAGAAAAGGATTTTAAGGAGAATGGATTTTTAAAACAAACTTTTAAATCTCTGCTCCAGAATATGAGATCCCTAACTTTGCTAAATTGCTGGTTTGAATGAAGTCCTCAGGCAACTTCTGAGTATACTCAAAACCAATATTTTCAGTAGCTGACTCAAACATAAGCACATATCCAAGGCTGGCTTAGCATTTAGGGGAAAGTCTCTAACAGGAAATACAGAAATAAAAAGAAAAAAGAAACTCGAAACAGATAAAACTCCCTAAAATTCTATAACTTATACTCTAAGAGAAGACAATTGCATTCATGAAACAGGATTCTGTAAGAAAGGAAACCAAAAAAAAACAGCTCTTGAGGCCAGGTGTGGTGGCTCACGCCTGTAATCCCATCACTTTGGGAGGCTGAGGTGGATGGATCACGAGGTCAGGAGTTTGACACCAGCCTGACCAACATGGTGAAACTCCCTCTCTACTAAAAATACAAAAATTAGCTGGGTGTGGTGGCACCTGCCTGTAATCACAGCTACTCAGGAGGCCGAGGCAGTAGAATCACTTGAACCCGGAAGGCAGAGGCTACAGTGAGCCAAGATCACACCACTGCACTCCAGTCTGGGAGACAGAGTGACAATGCATCTCAAATACATAAATAAATAAGCTCTTGAAAATACAAGATAATCCAAAATAAAAATGCTAGTAGAAGGGCTGGCATATGAAGTCGAGGAAATCGGCACAAAAGGACAAAGAACTAGAATAAAAGACAAACAAGGAGGCTGGGTGTGGTGGCTCACACCTCTAATCCCAGCACTTTGGGAGGGAGGGGCAGGAGGATCGCTTTAGCCCAGCAGTTTGAGACCTGACTGCGCAACATACTGAGACCCCATTCTCCAAAAAATAAAAAGAAAAAAGACAAAAAGGAAAACAAGTTTGAAAAGAGAAACAAAGAAAACATTAGAGGCTCAGTTTCTGAGGACCAACATCTAACCAATAGGAATTCCAGAGCAAAGGGAGGAAGGAAATTATTCAAGAAACTGTACGAGAAAATTACCCAGACCCAAATGGCATGTTTCCAAATTAAAATGTCCAGTACTAAGGACCCAGTACAACGGAGGAACATAGGTCATACCTTGGTATGGACCAAGGTACCTCGTAATGAGATTTAACACCACCAGGACTAAGATGAGCTCCTAAAATCTTCTAAGACAGTGAGAAAAGGGTCACATACAAAAGATGATGGGTTAGAAAGAGCATCAGATCTCCAAATTAATTCAAAACAACAACGGAGCAATGCCTTCAAAATCTCAAGGGAAAATGATTTCCAACCTAAAATTCTTACTCATTCAAACTGTCCCAGTAGAATGAAGACATTTTAAATATTTAGGGCCTCAAATGTTTGCGTTCTGTTATAGGTTAAATTGTGTTCCCACAAAAGATCAATTGAAGTCTTAATCCCCAATACCTCCCAATGGGACCTTAACTGGAAATGGGGTCTCTGCAGGTACCATCAAGTCAGGATGAGGTCATACTCAAAAAGGACAGGCCTGTATCCAATATAACTGATGCTTGTATTAGAAAAGGAAAATCCAGACACAGACACACACACACACAGGGAGAATGTCATGTGACAAAACAGGCAGAGATTAGGGAGGATGTGGTTGTAAGCCAAGGAACACCACACGTCAACATCCATCACCAAAGGCTTGGAAGAGGCAAGGGAGGGTTCTCCCCAGAGCCTCAGAGGGAACATGGCCCTGGTGGCTCCTTGACTAAAACTTAACAGCCTTCAGAACTGTAAAATAACACATTCTGTTGTTTTAAGCTAACCAGTGTAGTAATTAATTACAGAAGCCCTTGGAAATGAACACACCTCCCATGTATACTTTCTCTGAAAGCTACTGAAAGATGTACTCCATCAGGACAAAGCAATAAACCAAGAGAGAAGACACAGGTTTAAGTGAAAGGGGTTTGACCCAGAGGAGAAGTGAAAGAAATTACCAGGTTGATGAAAAAGGGAGGCTGCAGAACCATAGTTGTGCAACTGGTCTACTTTGGAGTAGGACACATGCTCCAGGAAGAGGGTCCCCAAGAAAAATATCAGAACTAATTGAAGTTAGTGAGCAACCTGATGTATCTGACCATCTGGAAAAGAGTTTTGCAATGCTACTGAAAATTCTAGGAGTAATTAGTAGGCAAAAATTCTAGAAAACTAATCAAATAGAAAAAGAAAGGCAATTATAAACTCCAGAAAAAAACAAAAAGTCATCACCATAGTACACCATATATCTCAGCTATTTAAGACATTTATAGTTATAATTGGGTAAGCGTAGAATGTTAACAAAATGTAACTCTTTTAAGAAAATGGAGGGAAATACATTTTTGAAAGGGGCACCAGTCTAAGAGTTAAATTCTTATCCTCACTAGTAAGAAACCTATGGAGAATGACTAAAGCTGAAAAATCAAGAAACAACAGCATGACTATATGATTTTAAAAGATAGAGAACATAAACAGAAAAAAATGGCCAAAAGAATTTACAGTGCTTGCTGTTTTAAGCAAGACTTGGGGTAGGGACCAGGCACAGTGGCTCACGCCTGTAATCCCAGCACTTTGGGAGGCCAAAGCAGGTGGATCACTTGAGCTCAGGAGCTCAAGACCGGCCTGGCCAATATAGTGAAACTCCATCTCCACTAAAAACACAAAACTTAGCCAGGTATGGTGGCACACACCTATAACTCCAGCTACTCAGGAGACTGAGGCACGAGAATAGCTTGAGTCTTGGATGCAGAGGTTGCAGTGAGCCAAGATTGTGCCACTGCATTCCAGACTGGGCCACAGCGTGAGACTCTGTCTAAAAAAAAAAAAAAAAAAAAAAAAAAAAAAAAAAGACAAGGTAGGCAGATGTGATACAGAGGATGTATTTCTCATATGCACTTTAATCAACTTTCAGAAAATGTAGTTTAAGTCCATACAAGAGCAGAGAGCATAGTAAGACGAGCCCCAATGTAACACGGACGGACCAAGCTTCAACAGTGAGGAACTCACAGTCAAATTCACTTTTAAACTAGGTATCACTTCAGTAAAAATGAAAATTGAGGAGCCGATTCCATGTGGGCACCGCCGCAGCACGGGGTCGCCATGGCAGAGCTGCAACTGCAGCAGCAGCTGTGGGTGCAGGAGGTGGTGGACTCCATGGTGAAGAGTCTGGAGAAAGAGAACATCTGGAAGATGCAGGGTCTCACATTCCAGTGCAGCGCCAGCTGTGGTGAGGACAGCCAGGCCTCCATGCAGTAGGTGCACCAGTGCATCGAGCGCTGCCATGTGCCTCTGGCTCAAGCCCAGGCTTTAGTCACCAGTGAGTTGGAGAAGTTCCAGGACCGCCTGGCTCGGTGCACCATGCATTGCAATGACAAAGCCGAAGATTCAACAGACGCTGGGAGTAAGGAGCTTCAGGTGAAGCAGCAGCTGGACGGTTGTGTGACCAAGCATGTGGATGACCCCATGGCACCTTATCCCAACTGTGACCAAGAAGATGAAGGAGGCTCTCTTATCCATGGGAAAATAAAGGTCTTTGCCAATGCCCATCAGGGCTGAGGGCGAGGATATATTTTTTTACAAGGAATTGGGAATTTTAGTCTTTTAAGCAAAGTTTATGAATGAAGAAATTAAGGACGGCCACAAGTGTAAAGCATATGTCACTTGCCTCTGGGCACTGGTTCTTTTATGTTTCAGTCCTAAAAAATGAAATGGAAAAAAGTGGTGCTAAATTGGGTCAGAGACATTACAAGAAAATTTTGGAGCTTTTATTTCCTGTGGCCAATGCCTGTTCTGGCAGTAAGGATCTCCCCTGTAACAAGCCAGAGCCCTCCAAGGTACCAGACTCTTCTTACTACACAGGTACCAACAGCCTAGCAGGTTAGAGTTGGTGGAGTTTGAGGAGAGATATTTTCTCTTTGTTGCCAACATCCTGTTTACTGGAAGTGTCACCACACCATTGTCCATAAGCTGTGAAACAAAATCCGTGAGGTCACTAACTTAGAAGGGAAAAAGTTTTCTGAGTCTTTGTGTTCTTGGTTTTGTGTAATTTATACAAGGGCATTCAAGTTGATTTTAAGATGTGGAATTGGGAGGGAGACGAGTCTGGATAAGAACTTCGAAAGGCTCCTTGTGGATCCCCACTTCTGGTCATCAAGATGTGGATGTACATTTCTTAAAATTATTACATGCTACCTCTTTCAGCCTGGAGACCATGCAAAAACATGAAAGGTGATGACACACTAATTATCAGAAGCATAATTACTGGCTCATGGACCCTGAGACTGTAGCAAAATGACAATGACAGGACAATTTTTTTTTTTTTTTTGAGACGGAGTTTCACTCTTGTTGCCCAGGCTGGAGTACAATGACACGATCTTGGCTCACCGCAAACTCTGCCTCCCGGATTCAAGCAAATCTCCTGCCTCAGCCTCCCGAGTAGTTGGAATTACAGGCATGCGCCACCACGGCTGGCTAATTTTGTATTTTTAGTAGAGATGGAGTTTCTCCATGTTGGTCAGGCTGGTCTCAAACTCCTGACCTCAGGTGATCCACCCGCCTTGGTCTCCCAAAGTGCTGGGATTACAGGCGTGAGCCACTGCCCCCAGCATGACAGGACAATCTTGCAGTAACACTTTCCCCATGAAGAGAAAGGGATTTTGATTGTGATATATACTAGTATCTAGGAATCAAGAGGACCAGTTGGCTACTCGATTATAACAGAGTTGTAAAGTACTGGATTTGGAAAAGCCTGGTTTTCACAGAGTAGATGGAACGAAAGCCTAAACCTAGCATTGCCTACTTAGATTAGCCCCCTGAGTTAACAGAGCCCAATTGAGACAAACCCCTGGCAACAGGAAGTTCGAGGGAGAAAAAGTAACCAACTTGGGCTAGGATGAGCTGACTCCCTTAGAGCAAAAGAGAGGCAGCCCCCATTACCAAATACCACTTTTGCCTCGGGCTTTTGCAACTTGCAGTGTTCCTGCCCTGGCATGACACCTTATTGTTTTGATAGCAACCTCACTGTATTTTCACCAGCTTATTACTTGAAATGATAATATAGCCTGTCCATTTGCTGTTTCCAGGCTGTGATATATTTTCCTAGTGGTTTGATTTTTAAAATAATTAAGGTTTAATTTTCTTCCCCCCAAAAAATCTAGAAGATAACATTGGAAAAACCCTTTTAGACATTGGCTTAGGCAAGGATTTCATGACCAAGAACCCAAAAGCCAATGCAATAAAAACAAATATAAATGGCTGGAATCTAATTAAACTAAAGAGCTTTTGCACAGCAAAAGGAACAGTCAGCAGAGTAAACAGACAACGCACAGAGTGGGAGAAAATCTTCACAATCTATACATCTGACAAAGGACTAATACCAAGAATCTACAATGAACTAAACAAATCAGTAAGAAACAAACAAACAAACAATCCCATCAAAAAGTGGGCTAAGAACATGAATAGAAAATTCCCAAAAGAAGATATATGAATGGCCAACAAACATATGAAAAAATGCTCAACATCACTAATGATCAGGGAAATGCAAATCAAAACCATAATGTGATACCACCTTACTCCCCCTGAAGAATGGCCGTAATCAAAAAATTTAAAAAACAGTAGATGTTGGCATGGATGCAGTGAACCAGGAACACTTCTACACTGCTGGTGGGAATGTAAACTAGTACAGCCACTATGGAAAACAGTGTGGAGATACCTTAAAGAACTAAAAGTGGAACTATCATTTGATCCAGCAATCCCACTGCTGGGTATCTACCGAGAGGAAAAGAAATCATTATTCGAAAAAGATACTTGCACACACATGTTTGTAGCAGCACAATTCACAATTACAAAATTGTGGAACCAACCCAAATGCTCATCAATCAACAACTGAATAAATAAACTATGGTATATGTATACAATGCAATACTATTCGGTCATAAAAATGAATGAATTAACATTTGCAGTGACCTGGATGAGACTGGAGACTATTATTTTAAGTGGAGTAACTCAGGAATGGAAAACCAAATATCATATGTTCTCACTGATATATAGCAGCTAAGCTGTAAGGACGCAGGCATAAGAATGATACAGTGGACTTTGGAGACTTGCGGGGAAGAGTTGGGGGGCAAGGGATAAAAGACTACAAATAGGGTGCAGTGCTCAGGTGATCGGTACACCAAATCTCACCAATCACCACTAAGGGACTTATTCAAGTAATCAAACACCACCTGTACCCCAATACTTTATGAAAAAATAAAATTAAAAATTAAAATTAGCTGGGTGTGGTGGCTCACGCCTGTAATCCTAGCACTTTGAGGCCTAGGTGGGCGAATAGCCTGAAATCAGGAGTTCAAAACCTGCCTGGCCAACATGGTGAAACCCCGTCTCTACTAAAAATACAGAAATTAGCTAAGCATGATGGTGCGTGCCTGTAATCTCAGCCACTTGGGAGCCTGAGGCAGGACAATCTCTCGAACCTTGTAGGTGGAGGTTCCAGTGAGCCAAGACTGCACCATTGCACTCCAGCCTGGGTGACAGAGTGAGACTCCCTCTCAAAAAAAAAAAAAAAAAAAAAAATGCTGGGATTGGTAGCTCACACCTGTAATTCCAGCACTTTGGGAGGCTGAGGTGAGCAGATCACAAAGTCAGGAGTTCAAGACCAGCCAGGCCAACATGATGAAACCCTGTCTCTACTAAAAATACAAAAATTAGCCAGGTGTGGTGGCGCATGCCTGTAATTCCAGCTACTTGGCAGGCTGAGGCAGGAGAATCACTTGAACCCAGGAGGTGAAGGGTTCAAAAAAAAAAATTGAAACAAACAAAAAAGTGGTTCTCAATATCTCTGTCTCCTGGTATTCATGCCTCCAAGTACCCACCTTCCCTTGTTTGTGAGCTGGACCTAGCAACTCACTTAAAACAAAGAGAAAATTGCAGAAGTGGTAGGAAGTCACCGCAGAGGCTACATTACAAAAGGCTGTGGCTTCTGCTGCGGCTCCTTCTCTCACTCTTTGACTTACCTGCTCTGAGGAAAACCCACTGCCATGTTGTGAGCTGCCCTGTGGAAACACCTATGTGTCAAGGAACTGATGTCTCTGGCTGTTATGGACTGAGTGTTTGTGTTCCCCCAAAATTCGTATGTTGAAGCCCCAACCACCAATGTGATAGCATTTAGGAATGAGGGCTTTGGGAGGTGATTAGGCCTAGATAAGGCCATGGGGGTGGGATCCCATGATGGGATTAGTGTCCTTGTAAGGAAGGGAGAGAGATCAGAGCTTGCTCTCAGGACACAGTGAGAAGACAGCATCTGCCAGCCAGGAAGAAAGCCGTCGCCAGGAACCAAATCTGCTAGCACCTTGATGTTGGACTTCCCAGCTTCCAAAACTGTGAAATCCATGACTGTAGTTGAAGCCACCCATCTATGGTATTTTGTTATCACAGCCCAAGCTAATACACCAGCCAACAGCTGGCAAGAACCCGAGGCCTGCCAACAGCCACATGAGTGAGCTCAGAAGCAGATTCTCCCTTGACTGAGCCTTAAAATGGCTGTGCTCTGGCCAACACCTAGATTACAGCCTTGTAGGAGACATCCAGCTAAACTACGCCTGGTCTCCTGACTCACAGAAACTCTTTGGTAGGAAACATTTGCTGTTTTAAGCCACGAGTTTTGGGGGTAATTTATGAGCCACAATCGATTATTAATAGAAGATCTCTTTCTTTCTCTGGGAACAATTCCCTTGTTTGGGGGAACAATATCACTTTCACCACTTCCTCACCTTAAGGTGTGAATGGGGCGATCATCTTCTTACATGATTCTTTCTTCTGAGCCATAGTGACTGGTCCATGAGTGGACACCTGACCCAAGCTAGTCCAGCCATAATAACCCGTTTCAGACGTTGCAGTTTGCCCATCCAATATCTGTTTACTCTTTTCTCCATCCTAATAGAACCATACTCATGGGGACAGTCAGCCAGAGAGAATAAAGCTAATGAACAAAGAGAAGTGGCAAAGAAAAACCAAAAGAGGACCTGTGTTCAGCACTTGGAACTTCTATAAGGGAATCAACCAGGTCTGCGTTCTTGTGTCAGCTTAACCCTTTCCAAAATCAAGGTAACCCGGAACTAACTTGCTTTTCCCATCCCAAGATCTAGCATTTTGCACATTGCAGGAAATACTTGGATCTCCTGGTAAAAAGAAATTTAAAGACCCAAACCCTGAGGCTTTGGGGATATGTATTTATATTATTTCATGAATTTATATAATTTCATATAACTTACAGTGGAGGCCGGGTGACCCCACAGCAAATTAGGGACTTCAATGTCTAGGAGGAATCTTTGTCTTTCAAACATTGTACTAATTTTTTTTATTTTATCCAATCTTCGTTACACTCTTTTCTATCTTGCTGTATACAAGAGCACCCTTATTTCTATTTAACTTTCTTGTTTGAGCTACTAATCTTTCTGTTACTTTCCTACAGTATGCTCAAATCAGATTCCATATACCATGTTATATATTTTCATACCCAACATGTGTTCAGTTATAGCTGTCTAGATTTAGGAATATCAACATTCAAATGTCACTCTATTATTATTATTATTTTGAGCCATTGAGCCTGCATTTCTAAAGCTTTGGAATTTTTTTTTTCCTACTTTACTCAATTTTACCAGTAATAGTCCGTGGCACATGGATTCATGACAGCTTGTAACAATGTCAAAAAGGAAACTAAATCCTGGGTAAAATTTTTCTTTCATAGTTTTCTTTTGTATTCAAGTATTCATACAGGAATATCCGTGGTACAGCTACATTAGAACTCTATAACTAAAATTTCAGTAGATTTAAACAGAATCATCTCACACACATGGTACATTGAATCATAATATCATTATGCAAAACAGCATTGAGTCACTTTACAAAATTTGTGCTTGCATGAGTGATCATCTATATTCTTGGAAGAATATTATAATATTTGCTGTTCCATATTATACATTTTTGTCTTTAAAAGGACGTTCCTATCACTGGCCCTTTATCTTTAGTTTCTTTCTATTACTGGGTGTTGGATCTTATCCAGAAACCTTTCTGGTGCCCCTCCTTTACATTTGTCTGCTGTTAGTAACACACAAAGGCCCTTGGCAGTCTCAGCTTATAAAATGTTAACTAACAGCATACCCAACCACATGCAAACTTTAAACTTAGTTAAATACAACCAGCATTTGTATAGCTCAAAGGGTACAAATGTAAACATTTTTGGATGTTGTTTAAGTGCAATTTGGAAAAATCTCAGTAACCCTGACTGCACAATCCTATCCTTCCCTGTTTAATGTTTACACTCATGAATTCTCACCATGGTGTTATGTATGTATTTTTTACAACTTGTTTTTTCCCCTTAGCAATATATATAGGAAGTCTTCTCTTAAAAAAATAAAATCAGGCCAGGTGTGGTGGCTCATGCCTGTAACCCCAGCACTTTGGGAGATACCGAGGTGGGCGGATCATTTGAGATCAGGAGTTCGAGACCAGCCTGGCCAACATGGGGAAACTCCGCCTCTACTAAAAATACAAAAATTAGCCGGGCATGGTGGTGACCTCCTGTAATCCCAGCTACTTGGGAGGCTGAGGCAGGAGAATCACTTGAACCCGGGAGGCGTATGTTGCAGTGAGCCAAGGTCACGTCATTGTACTCCAGCCTGGGCAACAAGAGCAAAACTCCGTCTCAAAACAAAACAATAATAAAAAATCATCAAGAAAGTGAAAAAAGTGCACACCCTGCCCTGGCACTGGCTCTGCCCTGGGGCATCTGTTGTGCTGTGGGACTGGACACTTCATAGTAACCTCAAGGGCCTGGAGCCCCTCAGTGACCCCCACCCGGGCTGGGCAGAGTGGAGCAGGAATCAGTGCCAGGGCAATGCCCCCCCGTGCCCCTGTGCCACCCACGGACCAGCAGGTACTACATCCAAGTCTCCCAACAAACCTGCTAGCTCAGGATCAGGACTCCATTGTTCAGATGGGGAAACTGAGGCTCAAAGAAGGGAGGGGGCTCCTCCACGCCAGTCAGGAAAGGAACCAGGGCTGGGACCAGCTTGGTCGGACCCCGGGTCCCCACTTGTCCTGTGGACAGCGAGCATCAGGATGGGAGAGGTGTTTATCACAGAGAAAGGCCTCCCGACTGGCCTCGGCCGGCGTACCCCCTCTCCATGTGGCCCAGTGACAGCCATGGCTGGCGGGTCTCAGTCTCCCCAGCCGTAACATGGGAGAGTGGAGCTGGAGGGCCCCAGAGCCACTTTGGGGTTCAAATTGGCAGAAGGGCCAGGGGCCATGGAAAGTCCTACCCAACCTCTTCTGAGGGCTCAGCAGGCTCAGCAACAGCTGCCCCAACTCCACCCAGACCCACCCACTTGCTGACCTCAGGGCTGGGGATGCTCAGTCTCTGGGCCTCAACTTTCCCACCTATAAAATGGGAATAGCAGCAATTGTGTTCACCTGGCTTTGCCGTGTGGCTCTCCAAGCCAGCACCAGCTCAGTGCCCCTGAGACCCTCTCATTCTTTTCTGGGCCTCCCAGAGCCAGAGGTTTTCCTGGCAGTTCCACGCTAGGCTTCCTGAGAGTCTGAGGCAGTACAGAGAGACCACCCTGGGAAACCGGCCACCTCCAGAGACCGGGGAACCATCAACGGTGCGGGCCCAGCAAGGCCCCTTCCCAGCATGGCCGACTTCGCCTCTGAGTTAATCTGGATTTTTAAGCGCAATTAAAGAGGTAATCAGGGTCAGAGCGCTTTTGAAACGCAGTTTAGCACAAAATCCTAATGCAGGAATTACACCAATGGAGATTGTCAATACAATGGGTTCCCACCAAGGGCACTTGCATCGGGGCCGCAAGCCGGGATGGGCCGAGGCTAATTCAGCAGGGCCTTGCCGAGGCAGGCTGCGGCTTCCGATTCCTGCTCATTACTGGGGAGCCTGGAACACGCTTCAGGGAATTCATTAGGGTAAGAAAATGGGAAAATTTGAAGTTATTTGTAAATCTGACAGGGAAGACATGCATCACTTCTCAGAAGGAAGTGTGTCGATTCCAGACGGAGCTGATTGGCGGGGCTGGGTGGGGGTGCGGGGCTCTGGCAGGCAGAGTCTGCAGGCCAGCAGGACCCCCACTTAGGGCCATGGCGGGGCCTCCCCCAGTCCCTGCCTCTATCTCCACTGCAGTGGGTTGGTGAGTCGTGGCCTTGTTCCCACGAAGCTCACAGTACCAGACAGGGCAGGAGCACAGAGAGGGCAGACCCTTGCCCACCGCCACACAGTGAGGGCACAGCCAGCCGGGAGCCCAGCTTCCCCCAAGGTCTGCAGAGAAGCAGGGGCTGAGCAGCAGGTTCACCTTGTGCTGGAGACCCCTGCTGGGACCACCCTGCCTGCATCCAGGGGCAGGAGGCTGAGGCCTGGTTCCCTCTGCCCCTCCCTGCTGGCAGCCTCTCCAGCTGAGAAATCTCCCTGCTGGAAGCATCCACCCCACCTTCCTGTTTCCTCTGCCCCAATTCCCAGGCACAGACTTCTGTCCCACCTCCAGTTGGGGTTCGGCTGTCCCTCCCTCCCTCTCTCCCCCTGCATGGGTTCCTGCCCGACTCTGAGCCTCAGCCACCTTCCTGGGTTCACTTCAGATTTCCCTGAGGCACCAGCTGTTGGGTTCCCATTGCACCTGTTCCTTCGGGCTCTCCCCGTCCCGGGGATAACCCTGCACAGGGGCCTGCAGCCTTCATGCTTGAGGGTGGGCCCCGATTATGCCGTCCCCACTGTGCCTGGTGCCCGTGAATGGTGGATCCCGTTGTACACACAGGCTGAGCACCAGGGAGAGGCCGAGTTCACCTGCTGGTGGCCTCTCCAGCACCCGGGTCACATAGCAGGGTGTGGGGCACAGGCTGGAACCTCCTGCTTGGGGAGAGTGGGTCTGGGGTCCCTGTGGGCAGTGTGTGCCCAGGGCTGGTCTGACCCTCCTCCCTGCTGTCCCAAGCATGAGTGAGCCCCGCGCCTCTGGCAGGGTGTGACCCAGTACTTGTCATCACCGTAAGAACCAGGCACAGCGGCTCATGCCTGTAATCCCAGCACTTTGGGAGGCTGAGGCAGGTGGATGGCTTGAGGTCAGGAGATCCAGACCAGCTGACCAGCATGGCAAAACCCCGACTCTACTAAAAATAGCTGGGCGTGGTGGTGTGTGCCTGTAATCCCAGCTACATGGGAAGCTGAGACAGGAGAGTGGCTTGAACTCGAGAAGTGGAGGTTGCAGTGAACCAAGATCACACCACTGCATTCCAGCCTGGGAGACAGAGCAAGACTCTGTCTCAATTAAAAAAAAAAAAAACTCGGAGGAAGGGAAGGTGCAGAAAGTGCTGCCCAGGCCTCACCATGGGGTCTGAGGAGCGGCAGGAGGGGGATGGAGACAGGAACCAGAGGAAAGAGGGTGGGGCTGAGAGGCAGGCTGAGGTCGGAGGAGCTCTCTCGCAATTCCTGGTGGTGAGCTCCCCGTCCAAGGAGGCATCACAGCCGTGGAAGGGATGCTACTCCCGGCCAGCATAAGATGGGACAGACGCTGGGGGATTCATTCAGGGACTGGAAGGCGAAGTAGGGGCACAAGTGGGGCGGCCTTGGGGGAAAAAGTGGCTCTGCCGGAGTCTCCCACGACACCCACAGAGGGGCTCCCACAGAGCAGAGAATCATCCCTGCTGCGGGCGGCAGCCCCCCTGACTCCTGTTGAAAGGAGGGTCTGGGGCTCTGGGCCTCTCCCAGACAGAACTGCCAGCCCGGGTCTTTGGCGTCCATGGAGACCCAGGCCCCCTTGTGTTCAGGATGGCCACTGGGGGTGGGACTGTGAGGTGGTGGTCCTGACTCAGGTCTGCCTCCTGCGCTCCCCATAGGGGTTTTTCTCCCAGGCTGGCCCCCCGGGTCTTCCCACAGGGCCCTGCATATGGGCTGGGGGTGGCATCCCTGCCGTGGGAATGGCTGGAATGGAAGACCCCCCTTCCGGGCCTGAGTGCAGAGGTTAATGGAGGCAGCCTGGTGGGGAGGCCGGAGACTGAGGGGGCCTGCCCGACCCCGGGCCAGTGGCTGGGCCTGGGAGGAGCCCCTGTCTCTTCCGGCTGGGACAGCATGATCCAAGATCAAAGCTCAGGGGTTTACGAGCCCAGAGGGCAGCAGCCGGAACGGGCAGGAGGTAGGCGGGCACCTGGCGCTGAAATCTCAGGACACCCCCTGCTCTAAGGGGACTGGCTGGAGTGCAGGGGGCAGGAGAACCTCAGAGCCCAGGGTCAGGGCTTGGGGTGAAGGCTTCTCTCATGTGCCAGGCATGGCCAGGCATCCTTATCCTCACAGCATGGGGAAACTGAGGCTCGGGGCCGATGACATACTCAGGGCCACCCAGCCAGACAGCAACCAAGTCAAGATTAGGCCTGGTGACGACCCCACAGCTTTCCCCAACCCCAGTGGGGCTGCCCACCTGCCGCAGGTCTGCAAGGAGGGGAGTTCTCCTTGGCAGTGAGTGGTGGGGACACCATGGGTCTCAGGGCTGGAGTCAGAGGACTCCAGGATGGAAGGTTGGGGACATGAGCAGTCCTGCCCTCCTGGGCTGGGACCCTGATGACACCTTCTGGGCTGGGAGGTGCAGGTGTGGGTCACACACAGAGTTGGAGGCGGCCTGGCTGGGTCTCTGCATGGGACACCTTTGACCTCTCACCCTAGGGGAATCTCTGCATCTCTCCCTATCTCTGTCTCTGTCTCTGTCTTGCTCTGGCCCAAACTCTCCTCCCTTTCCTTAACACCAAAATCCACACAGCCCCTCCCCACCCCACACCCTGGCCATGTCCTTGGGCTCTGGACCAACCCTCCCATCCAGGTCACACCAGGGCCACAGCTGCAAGGGCAGGGCATCCTCCTCCACTCAGGGACCCGTGGGCTCCTGCGACTTCCACCCAGGCTATGCCAGCCACGTGCCCCCAGCCTTCCCACTGTCTGCTCCAGGCCATCCCAGTCACGGAGTGAGGCAGAGACAGATCACAGCCCCGTGGGGCAACTTGAAAACCCCTCCTCACTCGGAATGAACTCTGAGGCGCTCCTGAGGTGGACTCTCGGCCTGACATGAGGAGCAATCCACCTGCCTCTCTGCCCCTGCCCCGCCAGGCTGTGCCCTCCTGAGCTAGCTGAGCGGCTCACACCTCCAGGCACGGTCCCTGCCATGCCTCTGCCAGACGCACCATCTCCAGAACCTCACCGAATCGGCCCAGCATAGCCCGCCCACCCACCTGCCCTCCAGAAGCAAGACGCAGGCTGACTGGGCGGGGCTGTGAGGCTCCATGACCCCCCACGCCACCCCGTGGCCCTCACTGCACTCTCAGTGCTGGACTTCCTATAGGTGAGCCTTCCCCAGGACATCTGCAATGTCCCAGGACCCTCTGAGCCCCTTCTCATGGGTCGGGCCTGCCTTCCCTGGGTTCAGCTCCACCCTGCTGATGATGGCTGTGACTCAGGCCCAACCACCCTTCAGGAACTCTTACTATTTTTCCCACTTTAGAGCTGGGGAAACTGAGGCTCCGAGTGAGCCAGACCCTCCCTGTCCTGTCTCCCTTCCCTGCTGGGTCCACCCACTCAGGGCTTTCTAAGAGGATGGATTTTAATTAAGCCAGTTTGTAATTACCTACCTGCATTTTACTTAATAAACTCAGGGGAGTTTTCCTTTTTTTGCTTTATTTAAAAATTTCATTGCTGCCTGCCTACATGGGGGAGAGAGGTCCTCGAAAGCTAGCCCAGATGCCTGGCTCAGGGCTCCTGGGGAGTCTTGGGGGCCGGCGGGCAGAGCCGGGAATAGCAGGTGGCCCCAGCCCACGCTGGGTGTCCCAGGCGGCTGCCTGATATGGTTTGGATCTGAGTTTCTGCCCAAATCGCATGCAAAACTGTAATCCCCGGTGTTGGGGTGGGGCGTGGTGGGAGGTGACTGGATCGTGGGGGCGGGTTTCTCATGAGCAGTTTAGCGCCATCCCTCTCTGCTGTCCTTGTTACAGTGCACCCTCTCCTTTTTCCTGCTCCGGCTTCGTGAGACACCGCTCCTCCTTCACCTTCCCCATGATTGGAAGCTTCCTGAGGCCTCCCCAGAAGCAGAAGCTGCTTTGCTTCCCGTACAGCTTGCAGAACCGTGAACCAACTAAACTTCTTCTCTTTATAAATTATGCAATCCCAGGTATTTATTTTAGCAGTTATGACCTAACACACTGCCCCACCAGGGAAGGACTCGCTTCCCCACCGTGCTCTCAACGAGGGCACTGTTTGCACCGGGGACTCCCTGTAGGGTTCTCAGGAGTCCCTCCTCCATCCTGCACACTCTGCCTGCCTGCTGGGAGTGCCCTGATGATCAGACCAGAGAGGTCCCCCATGTCCACCTGCCTTTTCAGGGGAGCTACAGTGCAAAGGTCGGGGGCTGACAGGGGGCTGCAGGTTCAGCACTTGGTAAGGGTGGGGTGTGGGTGGGACCAGGGAGGGGCCAGGCTCGGGGCAGCAGGCGGCTGGGGACTTCCCTCCTGAGTCAACCTGTATTGGTCCCTTCTCATGATGCTATGAAGAAATACTCACAACTAGGTAACTTATAAAGGAAAGATATATATACATTTTTTTTTGGAGATGGAGTCTCACTCTGTTGCCAGGCTGGAGTGCAGTGGCATGATCTCAGCTCACTGCAGCCTCCATCTCCTGAGCTCAAGCGATTCTCTGGCCTCAGCCTCCCTGATGAACTCAAGTGATTCTCCTGTCTCCCAAGTAGCTGGAATTACAGTTGCCCACCACCACGCCTGGCTAATTTTCATATTTTTAGTAGAGACAGGGTTTCACCATGTTGGCCAGGCTGGTTTTGAACTCCTGACCTCAAATGATCCACCCACTTTGGCCTCCCAAAGTGCTGGAACTACAGGCGTGAGCCACCGCACCCAGCCAAGGAAAGAGTTTTAATTGACTCACAGTTCAGCATGGCTGGGGAGGCCTCAGGAAACTTACAATCATGGCGGAAGGGGAAGCAAACACATCCCTCTTCACAAGGCAGCAGGAGAGAGAAGAATGAGTATCCAGCAAAGGGGGAAGCCCCTTACAAGACTATCAGATCTGGCGAGAACAAATTCACTATTATGATGGTATCAGGGTTGGGGGAACCGCCCCCATGATTCAGTTATATCTATCTGGTCCCTCCCACGACAGGTGGGGATTATGGGAGCTACAATTCAAGATGAGATTTGGGTGGGACACAGCCAAACCATATCACAGCCAAAGCCGAATCCAGTGTCACCCACCCACTCCTGTGTGTCCATCCTGGGGGAGTTTATTGAGGGCCTACTATGTGCTGGGGCTGTGGTGGGCACTGACACAGATCCCCATGCTACAAACAGCTGTTGGGCTCGCCCTGCTTTTCAGAGCATGGTATTTGTTGTAGGATTGAAAAATCAGGCAAATTCATGGAAAACCTGCCTTGGCCGCTTTCTGTAGAACATGGGTAGTTCCCCAGAGGGCAACGTTGAGCTGGTGCTGGTGGGCAGCTCACCACCAGGGAGCCTGGGCTGCCCCAGCAGGGCGGCCGGGTGTGGTGGTGCAGGTCCGGCACTCAGCCTTCACCTGGAGATGCCGGGCAGGCTGGCAGCACCTCCTGGGGCACCCGGCTCCACTCGATTCACACACTCCCAGGGCCTCTGCGCAGAGCTGCTTCCACACCCTGGGGCAACCCACGCTTCTTCCCCACACGACAGCACCAGATATGGGGCTGAGAGCAGCAGCAAGGCTCAGCATGGCCATCAGAGGATCCCCAGGCCCAGTGAAGGGCATCCTCCTGGCCTCCGACCCCCGACGCACCCCAGCTCTGGCTCCAAAAGCTTCAGCCATGGCCGGGGATGGGGAGCACAGCAGTTTTGCCCCCGGGAGGACTTGAGGCCGGGGAGCTGAGCACGGCCAGTCTTGGAGGAACAGAGCATGGCAGTCCACTCCATCCAGGGGGCCCCAGGGGCTGGGTGCATTGGATCTTTATTCTGTCCTTCCCTGGGACACTGGACGCCAGGACCAGTGCTGACAGATTGACATAGCAGGTTAATAAGTGCTCTCGTTCCTCCTAAAGGCTAATGAAATATTAATCAGCCTGGTGAGGTCAGCAGAAATCGCTTGGTGGTGCCAGAATGAGATGCGTTTAATTAATTCTGTGGAGGGTCCAGCCTGGTGCCCCTACCCCCACCTCCACTGCCCTCCATGCCTGCCCAGACCTCATCTGGGCCTGCCCAGCTCCTTGGCACCCCCGACAGAACCCTCACCCTCACCCCCCTACCCAGGAGGTGAGTGCTGGGGTCATACCCCTGCTCGCCCCTGCCTAGATCCCCCAGGAGCCCTCTCCCACTTTTCCCAATGCCCTCGGTCTTTTGTTTCCAGGACACCTTCCCTAGCCTGTGCAGGGCAGGCCTGTGGCTGTGGGAGGTCAGAGGGCAGCTCCCTTTGCACCCGGCTCCCTCGTGTCCAGCAGGCCTGGTCCGGCCAATGCTTCCACCACCCGGCAGTGCAGGCCGGGCCTCATGGAGCTGAGGGACGGAGGCTGGAGCTGTGGACATGCCAGGTGGGGCTCAGTGGGTGCACATAACCTGTCCATGGTTGGACAGGGCTGGAGGGGAAATGGTGTTGGGGCCCTCCCTCCCCGTCTGTCTGGTTACTGTTAGGGATGGCCTCGGCCTGCCCCCACTGCAGCAGGGGCTGATCCAGGGCTGGGGGTGCAGGTCTTCTCAGGAGACCCCCCCAAAGGAGCCCTCAGCCCTGGGGTGATCAGAGATGCTATAGAGTGGATTGAAGACACAGAGACAGGTGGTGGGGTCCCCAGGCCACTGCAGAGGGCAAGTCTGGGCTCCCCTGAGGGTTGGGGCTTGATTCCAGACCAGCAGGGTGTTGGGGGTCACCTTGTCCGAACCCTAGACTTAATTACAGAGGTCATGGTGAGGCCCCCAAGGGGAAGGTTCAGCTGTGCTGGGCCAGGGAAGGAGCCAGGCAGTGGGAGCCAATGGATGCAGCCAGCACATTCGCCCAGTGCTGGACTGGGGGCCCTAGACCCAAGGCCACAGTGCCCAGGGACCCCCGGACGGCCCAGGCAGTGGACTGCTAAGGGTGTGGCTCTTTGCACAGAAGCCCTGTGATGGGACAGGTGGGTCCTGGGTCCAGGGTTGGAACCACTGATGGGGTGGCTCTGGAGCATGAGGGGGCTCCATCCTGACCCTGGGGGGCTCCATCCCAACCATGGGATCTCCATCCTGACCCAGGGGGCTCCATCCCAGCCCTAGGATCTCCATCCCGGTCCTGGGGGGCTCCATCCCCACCTTGGGGGCTCCATCCCAGCCCTGGGGGCTCCATCCTCACCCTGGGGGCTCCATCCCGACCCAGGGGGCTCCATCCCAGCCCTGGGATCTCCATCCCGGCCCTGAGGGGCTCCATCCTGACCCTGGAAGCTCCCTCCAGGCCCTGGGGAGCTCCATCCCAATGCATCTCGGGCAAACCTCCTGGGAGGCGGGTTGGGAGTCCTGCATCTGGGTGTCTGCTCCAGCTCCATGTTAATTTTTTATTTATTTGAAAGTGGGACTGGAAGCGGTTTCAAGTGAGTCTGAAGTAATTAGGAGTTCCTGCTGATGGATCGCACTGGAGGGACATGGGGATTATTTATTACTGAGTCACTTGCCGGAAAGGTTAGAGGCTGAGAAGTAATTATTTTTCCTTTCTCTCTGCCCCCACCCAGCCTCTCTGTCTAAAGGGGATATTTTGCAGGGAGCAGGAAGCAGTTGTGAGGTCCAGGGCCCCCCAAACTTTTGCCCCGGGGAGATGGACTGACGGTGGAGCTGGTGCCAGGAAGATCCGGGGTCATGGGAGCCTCTGAGGGGCCTGGCCCCAGTCCTCCTTTCTTCTTCTTCTTTTAACCCCTCTCTTTTGTTTCTTCCCTAGTGCAAATTTCTCCAGGATGGCAAAGGGACTCACTTGCTGTGTGTTCAGCCCCTTATGGGATTCTGGGCTCCCTGAAATGTGGTGTTGGAGCCTCAAGGATACCCTAGAGCAAAGCAGCCTAGGCAGCTGGGACAACAGGCGCAGAGGCCCTGGGTAGGGACCTGCTGGCATCGGCAGGGTTGGGTAGGAGAGGGGATGGACAGAGGCATGGCCAGGTTAGATGTTCTGAGAAGCCTTGGAGGGTTGCGAGTAAGGAACGTGGGATCCACCCACTGTCCTCACCTGGTAATTCTTTTTTTTTTTTGAGACGGAGTTTTGCTCTTGTTGCCCAGGCTGGAGTGCAATGGCATGATCTTGGCTCACTGCAACCTCCACCTCCGGCTTCAAGCGATTCTCCTGCCTCAGCCTGCTAAGTAGCTGGGATTACAGGCTCCCGCCACCACTCCCGGCTTTTTGTATTTTTAGTATACATGGGGTTTCACCATCTTGGCCAGGCTGGTTTTGAACTCCCTACCTCAGGTGATCCACCCGCCTCGGCCTTCCAAAGTGCTGGGATTACAGGCATGAGCCACCATGCCTGGCCAGTGTGGGCTTTCAAAAATGCAAAACCCCTTCCCCCTGCCGTCAACCTGTCCCAGCCTGGATCTGCCTTGCACTCACCTTCCACTCTCTCCTGTAGCAGCAGTTCATACTTCCAGGGACCTGCCGGGTGCAATAGGAAGCTGGCAGTCCTGAGGGCCAAGAAGTCCAGCCCGACTGGCTTCAACAGAAGAGAAAGTTTGTTGCCTCCTAGAGCTGATCTGTCCGGGGTAGATATCTGGCTTCAGGCATGGCTTGGTTCAGGGGTTCAATTGTCATCACCAGGGTCCATGTCTGAGATCTGATTTTTCTGAGATTGTGGCTCGACCTCGAAGCTCCAAACATTTCCAAGGATCTAGACTTCCACCCAAGATAAAGCAACAGGGACTAGATTTATCTGTTCACCCCAAAACGTCAAGAAAACCAGACAAAATACAAGAAACAATGGGTTTTACGATGCTAGACATCAGGTAGCATAAGATGGTGCACCCTGAGAGATGGGGGAGAAACGTGGTGAGTCTTGTTTTCGAGAGAGTTTTCAGGCCATGGTGCAGGGAGGGGGAACCCAAGTATAGGCCAACAAACCCCCTCAGTTGAAGAGACAGAGCTAAAGATCTGGAGAGAAGAAGGTGGCTTGAGTTTGCAGGACAGTGTATACAAAAAGAGTCCTGAGCAGACGATGAGGACCTGGGAGGTCTGCAGAGGGTTCCTGCCAAGTATCCAACTTATCAATGCATGAATGTGGAGAAATTACCCAAGGCCTGGGGCAGAACCATCCAAAAGGATGAGAGACCAATGCCCAGTGCTGACTCACGGCTGGGAAATGTGTTCTCCCCAGCCAGACTCAGGATGGAAAAGCTCATCATTTGCAGGTCTGTAGGAAGAATATTCAGGAAGGTCTTGCCTCAGTAGTGAGGAATAATTAGCACTAGACTGCTCCAGATGCACTAAACCAGTAGTAACAGCGACACTGGAAAGGATCACACTGTTTCCTTTTCTTTTTTTCTTTTTTCTTTTCTTTTTTGAGATAGCCTCTCTGTGTCACCCAGGCTGGAGTGAAATGGTATCATCTTGACTCATTGCAGCCTCTGTCTCCCGAGTTCAAGTGATCCTCCTGCCTCAGCCTCCTGAGTAGCTGGGATCACAGGTACCTGCCATCATGCCCAGACGAGTTTTGTATTTTTGTAGAGATGGGTTTCAAATGTTGGCCAGGCTGGTCTCAAACTCCCAACCTCAGGTAATCCACCTGAGTAATTTACAAAGTGCTGGGATTACAGGCATGAGCCACTGCACCCAGCCGGATCACACTTTTCTAAGCAACTTGACTGCATCCCAAAATACAGAAGCTCAGGTATATTTATAGGAATACAAAAATATCAAGCAACCAGTGAGGCAAAGTTCACAATGTCTAGCCTCCATTCAAAGATTATCAAGCATTAAAAGAAACCGAAAAACATGACCCACGATGAGGAGAATACTTGACCAATGGAAACTGACCTCAGAACTGACACAGGTGTTAGAATCAGCAGACAGGCACATAAAATCAGTTATTATAATTATTCTATATGTTCAAAAAGTTTAGCAGAAACATGGAAGACGTAGGCTGGATGAAGCAGTTCACACCCATTATCCCAGCACTTTGGGAGGCTGAGGTGGGAGGATTGCTTGGGTCTAAGAGTTCAAGACCAGCCTGGCCAACATAGCAAGACCCTAGCTCTACAAAATATTTAAAAATTAGCTGCAAATGAAGGTGTGTTTCTGTATTCCCAGGTACTCGGGAGTCTGAGACAGGAGGATCACTTGAGTTCAGGAGTTTGAGGCTAAAATGAGTTATGGTCATGCCACTGCACTTCAGCCTGGTAACAGAGAGAGACCTTGTGAAAGAAGAAGAAAGAAGAAAGAGAAGGAAGGACAGAGGAAGAAAGGAAGGAAGGAAAGAAGGGAGGGAGGGAAAGAAAAAGAAAGAAAAGGAAAGAAAGAAAGAGGAAGGGAGGGATGGAGGGAGGAAGGAAAGAAAAGAAGAGACAGAAAGAAATGAAGGAGAAAGAAAGGAAGAAACATAGAAGATACAAAAAATGACCCAAATTGAACTTGTAGCTGAGCAAACTACAATGTCTTACATTAAAAAATACACCAGATGGCACTGATAGACGATTAGAAGTGTCAGAAGAAGCTATTCAGAATGAAGAATAAATAATTTTATTTTAATTACAAACATCAGTGAGTTGTGGGACAACCTCAGGCAGCCTAATGTGTAGGTAATTGGAGTTCCTGAAGGAGAGGGGAGACAAAAAAATATTTTGAAGAAACAATGGCTGAAAAATTTCAAAATTTGATCAAAACTATAAACTCATGGATAAAAAGCCTGACATATCCCAAGTTTAAGAAACATGATTAAAAAGTACATGCGGATATATCATTACAAAATTACTTAAAAGAAGATTTTTTTTTTTTTTTGACACGGGGTCTTTCTCTGTCACCCAGACTGGAGTGCACTGGTACAATCACAGCTCACTACAGCTTCTGCCTGCTGGACTCAGGTGATCCTCCCACTTCAGCCTCCTGAGTAGTTGAGACTACAGGTGTGCACCACCATGACCAGCTAATTTAAAAAATTTTTTGTAAAGATGAGGTTTTACCATGTTGGTCAGGCTGTTCTCAAACTCCTGACCCTCAGCCCATCCACTCATCTCAGCCTCTCAAAGTGCTGAGATTACAGGCGTAAGCCACTGCACCCAGCCTAATTTTTAAAATTTTTTGTAAAGATGGGGTTTCACCATGTTGTCTGGGCTGGTCTTGAACTCCTGCACTCAAGTGATCCACCTGCCTCCACCTCCCAAAGTGTTGGGATTACAGGTGTGAGCCACTGTGCCCAGCCAAGAAAATCTTAAAAGCAAAGAAAAGACACATAGAGGCAAAAGACACAGAAAGGTAAAAATAAGAATTACAGTAGGGTTTTTCAGTGGAAATATTAAAGTAAGAAGAGAGTGAAACAACACCTTTAAAGTACTGAAAACCTTTTCAACCTAGAATTCTATACCCAGCAAAACTATTTTTCAGAACTGACAATGAAATGAAGACATTTTCATGAGTTTCAAGTCAAGGCTAAGTGGGGAAAAAAAAACAGAAAAAAGACATTTCAGACAAACAAAAGCTGAAATAACTCATTAGCAACAGATGTGTACTAAAAGAAATGTTAAAGGAAGTCCTTCAAGCAGAAGTAAAGTAATAGCCAATAGAAATGTGAATTTACACAAGGAGTGAAAGGCACTGGGAATGCTAAGTACATAGGAAAATATATGATGTTCTGTTATTATTTAAATGTCTTCCAATGATAATTGACTCTTTAAACAAAAATCATAACAATGTTCTTCAGGTTTGTAACGTGAGTAGGTAAAGTGAACGCCAACAAGAGCACAAACTCCATAATGGGAAAAATGGAAGTATTTGTACAACAGTAATTGCACAAAAACTGTCCAAGGGATTGTATCAGTGTCAATATCCTGGTTGTGATATTGTGTTGTAGTTTGCTTCTTTTTTTTTTTTTTGAGATGGAGTCTTTCTCTGTCGCCCAGGCTGGAGTGCAGTGGTGTGATCTTGGCTCACTGCAACCTGTGCCTCCTGTGTTCAAGTGATTCTCCTGCCTCAGCCTTCCGAGTAGCTGGGATTATAGGCACCCACCACCATGCCTGGCTAATTTTTGCATTTTTAGTAGAGACAGAGTTTCACCATGTTGGCAAGGCTGGTCTTGAACTCCTGACCTCAGGTGATCTGCCACCTCGGCCTCCCAAAGTGCTGGGATTACAGGCATGAGCCACTGTGCCCAGCCTGCATTATAGTTTCACAAGATGTTACCATTGGGGAAAATCAGGCAAAGGGTACACTGTATTATTTCTTTTCTTTCTTTCTTTCTTTCTTTTTGTTGTTGTTGTTGTTGTATTTTAGGTTCTGGGGTACATGTGCAGATCATGCAGGATTGTTGCATAGGTACATACATGGCAAGATGGTTTGCTGCCTCCATCCCCCCGTCACCTATATCTGGCATTTCTCCCCATATTATCCCTCCCCAACCTCCCCAACTCCCACTGTCCCTCCCCTAGCTGCCCCCTCCAAGAGACCCCAGTGTGTGATGCTCCCCTCCCTGTATCCACGTGTTCTCATTGTTCAACATCCACTTATGAGTGAGAACATGTGGTGTTTGGTTTTCTGTTCTTGTGTCAGTTCGCTGAGAATGATGGTCCAGATTCATCCATGTCCCTACAAAGGACATGAACTCATCTTTTTTTATGACTGCATAGTATTCCATGGTGTATATGTACCACATTTTTTTTGTCCAGTCTATCATTGATGGGCATTTGGGTTGGTTCCAGGTCTTTGCTATTGTAAACAGTGCCTCAATGAACATACATGTGTATGTGTCTTTATAATAGAACAATTTATAATCCTTTGGGTATATACCCAGTAATGGGATTGCTGGGTCAAGTCAAATTGAATTTCTATTTCTAGATCCTTGAGGAATTGCCACGCTGTCTTCCACAATGGTGGAACTAGTTTACACTCCCAAGAACAGTGTAAAAGTGTTCCTATTTCTCCACATCCTCTCCAGCATCTGTTGTCTTCTGATTTTTTAATGATCATCATTCTAACTGGCGTGAGATGGTATCTCAATGTGGTTTTGATTTGCAATTCTCTAATGGCCAGTGATGATGAGCATTTTTTCATATGTTTCTTGGCCGCATAAATGCCTACGATTGCATGTGAACCTACAATTATCTCAAAACAAAAGCTAATTAATTACATTTTAAATTTTTATTTATTTATTTGAGATGGAGTCTCACTCTGTCACCCAGGCTGGAATACAGTGGCACGATCTCGGCTCACTGCAATCTCTGCCTCCCAGGTTCAAGTGATTCTCTTGCCTCAGCCTCTTGAATAGCTGAGATTACAGGCGCCTGTCACCACGCCCAGCTCATTTTTTGTATTTTTAGTAGAGACAGGGTTTCACCATGTTGTCTAGGCTGGTCTCAAACTCTTGACCTCAAGTAATCTACCTGCTTTGGCCTCCCAAAGTGCTGGGATTACAGGTGTGAACCACTGTACTCGACCTAAATTTTTTAAACTTAAAAAGTCAGTACAAACTAATAGAAAAAAAAAAACATGATGTACAAAATACCTAAGTTTTAAATATAGAATCTGGAGGGAGAAAACTCCAGAGGGTTGGGGGGTAACAAGTTCCAGGCCCTTCCTCTTTCCCCATTACACTATTTCCAAATCTCACATCTTGACACCACGAGCCTGGAAGATAAATCTTTCTCATGCTCAGTTTCTACATCTGGAAAATAAGGATGAAAAAAAACCTGCTTCAACAGATCGATGTTATCCATACATTACTCAGTCACGAAAAGTAAGGAAGCGCTGGCACACGCCACAGGAGGAATGAACCTTGAAAACATTACACCGAGTGGTGCCGGGCGGGGTGGCTCACACCTGTAATCCCAGCACTTTGGGAGGCCGAGGCAGGCAGATCACCTGAGGTCAGGAGTTTGAGACCAGCCTCGCCAACATGGTGAAACCCCGTCTCTACTAAAGATACAAAAATTAGCAGGATGTGGTCGTGGACGCCTATAATCCCAGCTATTTGGGAGGCTGAGGCAGGAGAATCGCTTGAACCTGGGAGACAGAAGTTGCAGTGAGCCGAGATTGTGGCGTTGCATTTCAGCCTGGGCAACAAGCGTGAAACTCCATCTCAAAAAAATACAAAAAATTAGCGGCATGGTGGTGCACGTCTGTAATCCCAGCTGCTCTGGAGGCTGAGGCAGGAGAATCACTTGAACCCAAGAGGCGGAGGTTGTAGTGAGCTCAGATGACACCACTGCACTCCAGCCTGGGCAACAGAGCAAGACTCCATCTCAAAGCAAAACAAAACAAAACAAAAAACATGATACCGAGTGAAAGAAGTTAGATGCCCTCTAAAATGGAATGCCCAGAACAGGCAAATCCATAGAGACAGAAAGCAGACGGGTGTTGCCAAGGGCAGGGTGACTGCTACTGGGTAGAGATCTGTTTTGGGGTGATGAAAGGTTTCAGACTAGTCAGGGGTGGTGGTTGCACATTGTGAATGTACTAAGCGCCCCTGTGCCATACACTCTAAAATGGCTAGTGGTCAATGTCATGTCATGTGACGTTTACCTCCATTTAAAACAAGACGATTGGATGTGGTGGCTCACGCCTCTCATCCCAGTACTTTGGGAGGCTGAGGTGGGAGAATTGCTTGAAGCCAGGAGTTTGAGACCAACCTGGGCAATACAGCAAGACTCTGTCTCTACCAAAAATGTTTTAAAAATTAGCGGGATGTAGCTGTGCACACCTGTAGCCCCAGTTGCTCGGGAGGCTGATGTGGGAGGATCACTCGAGCCTGGGAAGTTGAGGCTTCAACAAGGTATGATCACACCACTCCATTGCAGCCTGGGTGACAGAGCGAGACTCCATCTCAAAAAAAAAATTCTTAATAAAAATTTTCTTAGGGACAGAAATTTCTCGCTGTGTTGCCCAGGCTGGAATGCAGTGGTGTGATCATGGCAGCCTCAACTTTCCTGGCTCAAGTAATCCTCCTGCCTCAGCCTCCCAAGTAACTGGGACTACAGCGCCATCACACCTGTATTTTTAGTAGAGATGGGGTCTCACCACATTGGCCAGACCAATCTTGAACTCCTGGCCTCAGGTGATCTGCCCGCCTCAGCCTCCCAAACTGCTGAGATTACAGACTTGAGTCACTGTGCCTGGCCTGTAAGATAATTTTTTAAAAGAAGGAGAAGGAGGAAGGGAAGGAGGAGGAGAAGAAGGAGGAGAAGGAGGAGGTGGGGGGAGAAAGAGGAGGTGGGGGGAGAAGGAGGAGGTAGAGGGAGAAGAAGGGGGAAGGGAAGGGGAGGGGAAAGGGGAAGGGGAGGGAAGAGGAGTGAGGGAGGAGGAAGAAGAGGAGTAGGGGAGGAGGAGGAAAAGGAGGAGGAGGAAGAGGAGGGGGAAGGGGGAGGGGGAGGGGGAGGGGAGGATTATATCAAATGAGGTGACATTTGTAAAGACCTGTACCAGGCCAGGCAGCCACTGGATGCACCATCAACAGTAGCTATTTATTTTACAACCTGCTCCTGAAATTAATTCCTTCCAGTTATTTAGTGCCTCCGCTCATGTTCCCCACAACCCCATCTATGGGTATTCTTTTTACCCATTCAACAGCTGAGCAGATGAGGCTCGGAGAGGGCAAGTGGCCTGCTTAAAGTCACACAGCAGGGCTGGGTCCAAGCCCAGGCTTCTGGTTCCGGGTCCAGCTCTTCCTGTGCAATCCCCGCAAAGTCACGCGCCTGCCCCTTCGGGGAAAGGGGCCCTCAGTGCAGGAACCTCGAACAGCCGTGTTCATGGCAGGAATCAGGTGAATGTGGACCTTGGCGAGGGCTGGGACAGAGCTCTAATGAGGTGGCTGTTCACAGAGATGTGGGCAGGACCGGCCGGAGGATCACTTGGCAGCTGTCCTGGGGCTACCAGAGCAACAACAGGAAGGGCGGGCATTCGAGGCGGGGCGGGAGGGGGACTGCCAGGGGAGCGGTGGCTCTGGGGGAGGAAGGAGCCCTCACCACACAGCAGCCCTAGGAAAGGGAGCCAGGGAAATGCACGCTTTCCCCTCTCTCATCTTCCAGCCCCAAGCCAGAGACCAGGGAGCCAGGGCTGCAGGGGGCGGTTAAGCCCGCTCCTCTCCCGGGCCCAGGGGAGGTGCAGTACAGCCTGGGTGTGGAGGGGTCCACGTGGCCCTCTTCAGTGCACAGCACCACGCCTCTCCTGAACGGCTGCACCCTTCCCACCTTCCCTAGGAGCCCCACCCATCCTCCTCACAGAGCGGCTTTTAAAAATGTCACACCAGCTGTACCATTTCCCTCCTTCGGTCCCCTCAAAGGCTCCCCGCGATCCTTAGAATGAAGCCCACTGCTTCAGTAGCAGGACCTTGCACGGTTGCCCCGCCCTCGCTCCTCCCTTCCCCTCCCCACCGGTGCAGCCTCAGGGACGTCTGCACTCGCTCTTCCATCCACCAATGCTTTTCCCTCCCCTCCCCAGGCAGCTGGCTCTGACTCCTCCTTCAGGTCCGGGAGCCCATCCTCCAGTCCCTGGGCCCCTCCTTGCATGTCTTTCTTCAGAATGTCCTGGGGAGCCGCCTGGGGGCAGGGCCGAATCCGGTTTGTTGCCAGCCGTGCACAGTGCCTGGCTCCAGGAAGAACTCGAAGAACAGCTGTGAGATCAAGAGTGAGCGAATGAGTGAACAGAGGAGTGAACGTGTTCAGGGCACTGGGCGGCTTCTCAGTCACAGCTGCGGACGGGTGTGGGATTTGCCTGCAGGACTGTCTTGCTCCACGGGAGGTCCAGGGCTGCAGCTGATGCTGCCTGCCCTGGCAGACAGTTCCTCTGCTCCTTACAGGGAGGTGGGCTCTGGGGAGAAGAAGCAGATGGGCTAACCGCATCTCCAGAAGAGCCCCCGGGGCTGCTGATGAAGGGCAGAGACTGGTTCCATCCCAGGCTGCACTGCCTCTCTGAGCCTCAGTTTCACTATCTGTAAAATGGGCACATTTCTGGTCCTCACTGCAGGGCTATACAGAGAGTAAAAGATCGCCACAAGAGCCCTCAGAGCTGCTAATGAAGGGCAGAGACCTGGCTCTACCCAAGGCTGCGTTGCCTCTGTGGGCCTCAGTTTCCCTACCTATAAAATGGGCACATTTCTGGTCCTCACTTTGCAGGACTATACAGAGTAAAAGAGCCCCATGGATGTGCACCTGCTTTGTAACCCATACAGGGAAGTGCATGGGGAGGCTCTGCTGATGGCCACAGCCCTCTTCTGCAAGGGCAGACCCCGGTCCCTTCAGCCCTGTTCATCCAGCTGCCCTGGGTTTCAGCCTTTGCTCTGGAATCTGCCTCCCGGAATCCCAGCTGCCGGGTTCCCTGGCGGCAAGGGAGGCTGGTGGGGTGGGGGTGGGGATGGCCCAGCTGACTGAGGGATCTTCTGCAGCTCCAGGGGGACCAGGGCGGCCTGGGGGAAAGGGCAACCAGGCAGGGCAGAGACGGAAGTTGCAGGCCCTGCTGGCCGCCCGAGTCTGTGCCCTGGTGCTGACTGGCTGTCCATCCGTCTGCGCAGAGCTGTTTGTCCGCCAGGGCGCGGGGGCTGCCGGGCGCGCAGATGTTTGCTGGGCCTTGTCATGAACCAAACACGGTAACTGTTTAACGATCGAGCCACACTAATGAATATTGGGCCAGATATTTTCGAGGCTGTTCCGACTGATTACTTGGAGAGCTGAGTTCGTCTCCAATTACCCAGGCAATTAGGCGACTAATTAAACACTCACCCTTCGCTTCATAAACAGGAGTGAGCGGGTGGGAGCGGAAGCCGGCTCTGGCAGCGCCTGTGAAATATTGGCTGTCAGAGAGCCCCACGCGCACACAAACACACGTGCACACAGGCACGCGCACGCCAGCATCTCAGCCGCCCCGTGGGCAGGCGGACCAGTGGTCAGACAAGCAGGAGGACCAGCGTCCGGAAGAGAGGAAGGGCCCGTTCAGACCTCCTCGGGTCAGAGTCTGGCCTGCTGAGCTGTCTACTGGTCCTGCTCTGGGAAGCCCTCCCGCTTGCCCTGCCCTAAAGGAGCTGAGCCTGTCCACCTCCGGGGCCTGACCTCCAACTCCAACACAACTCTCCTCTCCTGGGCTCGGGATCCCCACAGGGCAGAAGCCATTATGTCTGCTTAGAGGGGCAAAGCCAGCAGGCCCCAGCCTCGGGCCTCCACCCGCACTCCCTACCAGAGTGATCTGCCAGGAAGACCCACCTGGGCCATCACGTGTGGAGGATTTAAGGCATGGCTCCCATCTGCTGTGCTCTTCCACCCACGGACGGGCTCGACTCCCTCCGTCCCGCCTCTGGGCTGGCTGTGGCAGTGCCAAGCCACCAAGGAGTCAGAGGTGACCACATGGGCTTTCAAGGCTGGGCAGGAGAGGGCAGGCCAGGCACTTCCACCCTGCCACCAGGATGTTGGTGCACAAAGGCCTGGGCCACTGCGCTGCACGTGTGTATGTGCACATGCATGCATACACTCAGAACACACGTGGTACACGCGTACACACAGCTTGCACAGTTTTGCAAACAATTGTAGGGGCTCACGATCCCCTAGAGACCACATTCAGTGCTCCTCCCCCAAGGGCGGGGCCTGGGAGGGGGAACCTGGATCCCGCATACACCCTTCACATGTGCAAAGGCAGAGGCCAGGAGGACAGGGACGTCCTGGTTCACAGGCAGCTCTCAGGCATGGAAGCTGCGTCTCTCTCCCGGTCCACTGTGGGGGCAGGGCTTCGTAAGCCCCACCCAGCCTGTGGGAGGATGAGGGGAAGATGCTGTGTGTTGTATTCCAGGGACCCCACCTCACCTGTTCTACAACTTCCCCCTGCCACGAGGTCAGACCCATCACTCTTGCCCTATTCACCTCCAGGCACAGACACCCCTTCTACTGCCCCAAGAAAGACCCAGCACAGAGCCTGACAAACAGCAGGCACATCATAAATGCCTGTGGAAGGGACGTCTTCGCCGGACCCCCGAGACCCTCCAAGGTCAAGCACCGCCTCACCTCCCCCATTCGCTGAGAGGAAACCGCCCGACCATCCCCCAGCCTCCCAGGCCCCCACCCTCCTCAGGGAGCCCTCTGGGGGGCAGATGCCCAGCTCCCCTGTCAGGACAGAGCCCCTAGGTGTGTTCATCCTGGCATCTGACACCTGCGTCCGATGAACAGGGCAACACACTGACTCCAGCAAATGCTGGCCCTGGCGCTGTGCAAGGTGACCTGGAAATGCGGCCAACACCTACAGTCAGGCGACTTTAGGTTCAGGAAGTGACCCTGGGCAGCCTGGTGGGCCTGGTCTAGTCATCCGCAGCCTGTAAGGGCAGCACCGAAACTCCCAGAGGAAAGATAGAGTCCACCTGCAGATGGCAGCTCTGCTCCTGGGCCTGCCTCCAGGCTGCCCTTCCTGGACACTGGTCGTGCAGATCTGGGACTGGCCTGCCAGCCCCACGATCACAGCAGCTGATGCCTACAACAACCCTTTGTTATATACATATAGACACACATGCATATATACACACATAGATATATATACACATACATATATAACATAGACCTATACACATATACATATATATGCACACATACATATACACATATACATGCATATACACACATATAATACACACACATATACATGCATATACACACATATACACACATATGCATATACACATACACATACACACATGCATATACACACATATACATATATACAATACATATATACATACACACATATACATAGACATATGCACATATACATATATGCATAAACATACATATACACATAACAAAAACATATACATATATCCATATACACATATAGACACATACATATATGCATATGTAGACATGTACATATATAGACACATACACCTATACCCATATACATTACACATATGCATACGTACATATACCTATTATAGACATAGACATATAGACATATCCATATATACACATATACAGATACACACATATATATACATATATACACATGTACATGTACATATATACACATAGATATACATATATTATTTTTGTTTTTTGAGATGGGATCATGCTCTGTTGCCCAGGCTGGAGTGCAGTGACACAATCATAGCTCATTGCAGCTTTGAAATCCTGGGCTAAAGCAATCCTCCTGCCTTAGCCTCCTGAGTAGCTGGAATGATGGATGCGCAACCCCACACCTTGCCAAATGTTTAAAAGATTTTTCTGTAGGGATGGGGTTTCACTATGTTGCTCAGGCTGGTCTTGAATTCTTGGGCTTAAGCAACCCTCCTGTCTCAACTTCCAAAAGTGCTTGGATTACGCGTGTGAGCCTCTGTGCCCGGCTTATATTTACATTTTATGTATAACGTAAGATTATATGTAGATATAGACACATATAATATATAATAACGTATAATGATGCATAGAATATGTACATGTGGTTCACGCCTGTAATCCCAACACTTTGGGAGGCCAAGGCGAGTGGATCACAAAGTCAGGAGTTCAAGACCAGCCTGGACAATATGGTGAAACCTCATCTCTACTAAAAATACAAAAATTAACCAGGCATGGTGGCAGGCGCCTGTAGTCCCAGCTACTTGGGAGGCTGAGGAAGGAGAATTGCTTGAACCCAGGAAGTGGAGGTTGCAGTGAGCCGAGCTCCTGCCACTGTACTCCAGCCTGGGTGACACAGCGAGACTGCGTCTCAAAAAAAAAGAATATGTACATGTAATGATGTGTCAGCACTTACTGAATGCCGGCCCCATGCTAAGAGCTGGAGCCAAAAGCCCCTCAGACTCTGGGCTGAGCCCCAGGCCCGGCCTGCTGGAGACCTCCTGGGTTCTCCCACTGGCCTTGGAGCTATGGCATGCCATGGAATGAACAGAAAACCTGCACCCGGCAGTGCTCAAGCTGAGCATGGCACTGGTTTGTGGGTGGCTAGAACAAAATGCCACAAACTAGGCAACCTAAGGCCATGGGAACTAGCTGTCACCATTCTGGAGGCCAAGTTCAAGACCACCACATGTTGCCAGGGCTGTTCCCCTCCTCCCTCTGGGGGGTTCCTGCTCTAGGCCCCCTCCAACCTTCAGGGCTGCCGACACTCCTGGGTGGGCCTCTCCATGCAGACGTGGCACTGTGGGGTCTCTGCCTGCCTTTAGGAAGCATTCTTCCCATGCCTCAGCACCTGACTTCCCCATCCTCTCCCAAGGACAGCCGTCACCTTACAGACAACCCCCATAGCCACAGTCACTGGGTCTTTTACAGATACCTCACTTCCTGGTAAGGCCATACTCTGGTACCAGGGGCTGCACATTCGGCCACCTGTGTGTTAGGCAGCCCTAGCCTGGGCCTCAGTTTCCCCACCACGTGAGGCCAAAGCAGGCAGGCCTGGGTCGCTTCCTTGAGCCTCAGCCCCGTGCCCAGAGTGCTGATTCTAGCTGTGCATTCACAGCCCGGAGTCCTCACTGTCCCAAGGGGGCCCCATCTGCAGCTTGGAAAAAGCTCAGCCATTTCTGTGCCTCTTGGAGGCTGAATGAGGCTGGGTCTGTGGTGAGGCCTCCCTGGGGAGCTGAAAGAGTGGAGGACAGGGTGAGTGGGACTCCCTGCAGCCACCTCCTCCAGGGAGAACTCCTGGCATCCTCCATGCCAACCTGGCCCCACCCCAGGCCCCTTCCCATCTCCATTCTGCTCGCTTTTTGCTCCTAACCCTACTGGAGACAGGCAGGCAGCCCTGTCCTGGAACTCGGGGCCTCCAGGACCATGGCCAGTGTCCCCTCCACCCCCTGCCTGTTCCCTGTAGCCCCAGAAGCTTTCCCACCTTCATGCCTGTGCTCAGCTGGGTACCCTGCTCGGGAGCCTCTGCACCAGCCAGAAGGGGGCTGGGGCCCCAGGGAGGTTCTCCCCGGAGGTGGCAGAGCCAGATGCCTCAAAAATCAAAGACAGCCGGGAGTGAGGGAGAGAGGAGAAAGGCCCAGTGAACAGATGAACAAAGGAAGAAATGAGCAAGGCCACGGACAAGCTGGCTACCCGCAGCCGCACGGGGGCTCTAAGAGCTTGAGCTGCAGACAAATCCAGGTCTGTGCCTCCCAACCCGTGTAGCTCAGGCAAGCCACTCCCCACTTGGGGCCTCAGTCTCCTCATCTCTCAAATGGGGGGTGACCCCATCCCCACTCCAGGGGTTCCTCTGAGCGGATCATGGGAAGGTGCAGGATAGGTCGCCTGCCATACCAGGATGGCGCTGCTGGGGCCCAGGGCACAAGAACCACTGGGCAGCACTGGGCCGTCAGCTGCTCCACGCTGGAGGCTGGCTCCCCGTTTATTATCCCCTGGGTCAACCTCTCTGCTACTGGGAGCATTTAGGGGACCTCAGCCGGGGCTCACCGCAGCCAGGACACCCTGGGCCTCACCCCCGGCACTCAGAAGTCCAGAGATCCCACAGGGCCCCTGCCTCCCCCACCACCTGGGGCTGGGGCCCATCCTGCCAGACCCAGCCCAGAGGCCGGTGGAGGGCGGCCACACCAGACAAAAAGCCTCTGTTTGGGCTCAGCTGTGCGAGGCCGATATTTATGGCGGGCCGGGAGTTTAAGAAAACAGGGGCCTTCCGTCCACGGGCGAGCGCGGCCGGCGGGGGAAGCCGGGGGCTAATTAAATCTGCACGGGCCGGGGCCACAGAGGCCGATTGTGTGGCCAGAGGATGTTAATGTGCATTTTAAATATTTATTGTAACTGAGGTAGGTTATGAAAACAGACATCCTTCCTTTCAACACTCTGTGCGTCAGATTTAGGGGCTTGCCTGGCTGCTGAGTGATTTCGCAGCAGTCGGCGAGGCCGGGAACCCATCCATCACGCCCCACGAGAGGCCGGCGGAGGGGAAGGATTAGCGGCTGATTTATGGGCCGGCAGGACCCGCAGGCCCGCGAGTGGGCAGGGCAGCCGCGCACCTGTCTGGGGCCGTGGGCGAGACGGGTGCCCCTGACCGGCCCCGGGTGGGAGGGGCGCTGAGGGACCTGGGGGTCTCCCTGGTGTCTGGCAGGGCCAGCAACAGCTTCAGTTCAGCCACCTTACCCTTCCGTGATGGCTGCAGGCTCCAGGCACCCCTGCTTCTCTCTGGGCCTCAGTTTCCCCATCCAGAACATGGGAGTAGATGAGCCACTGGGCAAGTTTGCCAGAAGCAAAATCAGGCTTTGACATAATGCTTGTTGCTGGTAAACGCTCTCAGGAATTAGAGCTCTGGGTGCTGAGTTTGTCAGGACCCGTGGTGCAAACACTCCCTCCTGGCCCATGTCCAGCTGCCGACCTGGGGTGGCTGAGCACGGAGTGGGGCAGAGTTTCAGACAGCCAGCTCCCATGGACGGGTCTCAGCTGGCAGGAGCTGGCTCCAGTGCCCGTGTCCAAGGTCAGCGTCCAGCGTGCGGCCTCTCCCGCCACAGTCAGACTTCAGCGGATGCCTCCCTTCCTTCTGCAGCGAGAGTCCTGGGGTCTGGGCCGCCTGGAAGGAGGGCTGAGGGGGATCTGAGCAGGCCGGGCTCCTAGGGCCCAGGCAGGCTGCAGGCATGGGGGCCTGAGGGAGGGTGGGGGACCTGGGGGCAGGAGCAGTGGGGAGCTGGCAGGCGGGGATGTTGGGCCGGCCACATCCGGGGGCTGGGGAGGGTTCAGCCACCCTCCGGGATTCATGCTCCATCTTTGGCTTGGGTTGTGGGGTGTCTGTTGTCACTGGCAGCCACACCAGGCAGTGGCTGGCCTGATTGTGGGGGCAGCTGGATTCTGGGGGGACTAGGTTAAAGGGCCATAGTCCAGGCAGGCAGTGAGCCTGGCAGAGAGTGGGGAGCTCTGCTGGGCTCCAACTTGCAAGAATTCCTTTAGGAGGGCTCTCCGGGGACAAGGATCTGACTTCCTACCCTGGCCCTCGAAATTGCTCAGCAGAGTCGCCCTTGGGGACGCTTCTGAGGTCCACCTCATCCATTTGAACTCCTGCCCAAACAGGCAGGGCTGAGTCCCCCTCAGGGTCTCCCCTTGCACGCCCCCAGAGACGGACAGATCGGCATCCTCCAGGCAGCTCCAGGCCACCCTCCATCTCTTACCCAAGCCCTCAGGGCTCCCCTCGGGACACAGGCAGGGCCTCACCCCACAGGGAAGTGACTGCCATCCTGGGCCTGTGGTGATGGCCCCAGCCCTGGCCCTGTTCTGGGGCCACCCCACCTCCCTTCCTCCTGACACGAAATCCACTCTTCTTTTTCTCCTACGCCAGGATCCCAGGCCTCTCACCACAGGCCCTGTCTCCTGAGTCTCCCTGTCTGTCCCCATGGGAGGCTCCCATTGCCCTGGGCTCCATTTGGGTAGGGGACTGAGCCCTCCCTTGTGGTGTCCCCATCACTGGGTCCCCTGAGCTACTAAGCATCCTCTTTTGGGAGTCTCCTTCTGAATCCAGGAGGCCTTGACTGGCTGCCCAAGGGGCAGGACGCCGGTATCCACTCTGGCTCCCAGCACTGCCCCCCAAGCGGTTGGTGGGGGTGGGCAGCGTTCTGGGCTCCCAGACAGACACATGCAGCCGGCCCTGCCAATTAGGAATTGAGCACAGACCGCACAGTCAATGGGGACGTGGCTCCTAGCACTGACACCCCCTGCCTGGAGGATCGATGGTCCCCTCCTCCATCATGTGGGCCACGGAGAGTGGGGCGCCTGCAGCTCACGCCCAGCAGGCCTCCTCGGAGTGGAAACAGCCTCTCTGTACCCCAGGCTGGCTCTCCCGAGGGTGAAATGGGTGGCATACTCGGGTCCTCCCCACCAGCCCTAAACAAAGCTGTTTGTCCCTATGGAAGTCAGCAATGTGGAGTTTTCTGGAGGCCCCCTCCCTCCCCAGGACCCTGGTCCCACAGATGCCTCGACCAAGCCCCCAGGCCCTGCAGTCTCAGCCCTACCTGACCCCCAGGCCCAGCTCTAGTTCCTCCTTCTCAATCCTGGGTGGGAGACTGTGGTGCCTCAGCTAGGCAAAGCCTTAGGACAGCCTGGAGGGGGCCTCAGCCCCAAAAGGGAACTGGGTCCCCCACTCAGCCCCAGCTGTCAAGTCTGCCTGCTTCCCCACCCCCAGTGCCAGGAAAGCTCGGCTGGAGCCAGGCCCAACCCCAGCCCAGGCTGTTGGGGGGCAGAGGTCCAACTGCTCCAGTCAGGGGGGAACGGTCAGCATCTTCAGGGGCTGGGAAGCTCCTCAGGGTCTGCAGCGCCCCCCTCCCACGCTCTCTGGGTACTACTGCCAGTGCACACACGTGTCCACATGCAGGTGCTCAGACATAATAAGTACCTCCCACCAATTACCTGGGGCTGCACTTGCATCCACACACACAGGCAGGCACTTTGCACCCAGGACTTCATGTGAACACACAGCCACAGGCGTGAACACACACAAGCATGTGTGCAAGGGCATTCACCCTCTCAGGCACCTCCCCCTACCCCCCTCCAGCCCTTCAGGCTCTCACCACATGAACAGAGTCACAGGAACGTGCACAGACACACATGCACAGACAACACACAGACACACACATACAGACACACACGCACAGACACACATATCAGACACACAGAGACACGCACAGACACATGCACACACATACAGACACACACAGAAACACACGAACACACATCAGACACACACAAACACATGCACAGACACATCAGACACACACACACACATGCACACAGATACAGACACACGCACAGACACAGACACACACACAGACACACGCACACACATACAGACACACATGCACACACATACAGACACACACACACAAGACAGACACGCACACACATACAGACACAAACGCACAGACACACACACATACACAAACATATCAGACACACACATGGACACACACACAGACACACACATATCAGACACACATACAGACTTATGCACAGACACACACATGGATCCCTGTGCACGTTCCCTAGCTTCCTCGCCCAGGTGCACATGTGAACACAGATGTCCACTTTCACACACGGAGCACACATATCCATTTGCATACACTTGCACCCTTGCTCCCAGTCCCTGGACTTGCACGTCTGAGACAGGTGCCAGGTAGACCTCCTGCGACTGAGTGTGTGGCACCACAGCCTGTCTGGAGGCTGCCTTCTGGGTCCCACAGGTCACATCCTGGGACCGTTGTGGGGACCACATGCCCCCAGCCAGCATCAGTGGGTGTGACTGTGTCTGGGTGAAACAGAGCCACACCCCCTACCTGCACTCCCCACCAAAAGTCCCTGTGTGGCTTTGACACCTTAGGAGCCATGGGCCCTCCCAGAATCCTGCTCATGAGCTGTGAGGGGGACATATCAGGATGAAGGCATGAGAACGGGACGGGGACACCTCGAAGGACACGTGAACCTCCTGGAGGGCTCCCTCCAGCCAAAGCTAGGACCATTTGCACATCCAAGTGGAAAATGATTTGAACAGATTTTAACTCAGTGAGTGAAACAGGCGTCCGGACCGAAATGGAGATGAATAAATAGGTTGGGAGATGGACAATTTGGTGACAAACAGGAAATCCAATCTCAGGGAATGAGTCCCTTTATGGTGGGGACAACTGGCGGACACCCGTGAATCAAACACAGGGTCTGTCAAGGGGCAGCCAAAATCAGGCACCCCTGGGAGGAGGCCCCAGAGAAGAACCAGGGTCCTTCTGTGCTGCTCCCTCCAAATTATAAAACCAACGCAGAGGAGACGGCAGACACATCCCGGGACAGGCGTGTTCTGCTGTGGCCTGTTACCTTTCAGAGTGCAGGGGTCCTGGGGATCAGGGGAGGCCTGGACAGAGCCGGGAGCACTGGAGAGGTGTGGCATGGGCATGTCTTGTGTGGCCTGTCCAGGGTCCCTTTGCTCTGAAGGGCGTTTCTGGGGCAGTGGGGTCTGAGGAGTGGAAGAGAGTCATGAGCGTGTGTGTGCTCACCTACCACTTCCTAACAAACCACCCAAAAACTGAGCGGCTTAGAACACCAGCTGCAGGGTCTCTGTCTCTTTTGTGCGTTTGTGACTCAGGCAGGGCTCAGCAAGCGACTCTCCCATGGTCCCCACAGCCCCTCGCTGCTCAGGATGGGGCTGGGGCTGGGGCTGAGCCCAGGAGGGGCCTGCATGGACTCACACAGGATGGTGAGCTGCGTGTCCACTGGAGGCCTCATAGCTCCGGGGTCCCAGGTAACCAAGTTTCCTCCAGGGCAGCTCGGAGAGCCCACAAGAGGGTCCCAAGAGACCGAAGAGAGAAGCTGCAAGACTTCTTTTTTTTTTTTGAGAAGGAGCCTCGTTCTGTCACCCAGGCTGGAGTGCACGAGATCTTGGCTCACTGCAACCTCCGCCTCCCAGCCTCAGCCTCCCGAGTAGCTGGAATTACAGGTGCTCACTACCACGCTTAGCTAAGTTTTTGTATTTTTAGTAGAGATGGGGTTTTGCCATGTTGGCCAGGCTGATCTCAAACTCCTGATCTCAAGTGATCTACCTGCCTTGGCCTCCCAAAGTGCTGGGATTACAGGCGTGAGCCACCAAACCCAGTGAAGCCTCTTCATGACCTAACCTAGCAAGTCCCAAGATGTCTTTCCTAACCCACAAGAAACTCATCAGAAGGCCGGGCACGATGACTCCTGCCTTTAGTCCCAGCACTTTGGGAGGACGAGGCCAGAGGATCACTTGAGCCCAGGAGGTAGAGACTGCAGTGAGCTATGATCACATAACTACACTCCAGCCTGAGCAAGAGAGTGAGACCCTGTAGAAAGGAAAGAAAGAGAGAAAGAGAGAGTAGAAAGGAAAGAAGGAAGGGAGGGAGAGAGGGAGGGAGGGAGGGAGGGAGGAAGGAAGGAAGGAAGGAAGGAAGGAAGGAAGGAAGGAAGGAAGGAAGGAAGGGAGGAAGAAAGGAAGGAGGGAAGGAAGGAAGGAAAGAAGGAAGGAAGGAAAGAAGGGAGGGAGGGAGGAAGGAAGGATGGATGGAAAGAAAGAAGGAAGGAAAGAAGGGAAGGAGGGAGGGAGGAAGGAAGGAAGGAAAGAAGAGAGGGAGGAAAGAAGGGAGGGAGGGAGGAAGGAAGGAAGGAAAGAAGGGAGGGAGGAAAGAAGGGAGGGAGGGAGGGAGGAAGGAAGGAAAGAAGGAAGGAAGGGAGGGAGGGAGGAAGGAAGGAAGGAAGGAAGGGAGGGAGGGAGGGAGGGAGGAAGGAAGGGAGGGAGGGAAGAAGGAAGGAAGGAAGGATGGAAAGAAGGAAGGAAGGAAAGAAGGGAGGAGAAAGAAAAAAAGAAAGGCAAAGGGAGAAAGAAAGAAAAAATATTCTAATAGGACTGAAAAAAGGAAAGAAAGCCCCTTCAGTCCAGCACCTAGCCTGTGTTTCCTGATTTTGTAGAGTGAGTATTTGGGGAACATGTGGCTTGTGTCAACAAGACATTCTCAAATGGTTCAGGAAAGACAAGTTCTTTGTCCTGCTCTTACTATACATAGTAAGAATCTACACTTTTTTTTCCTTTTGAGACCAGCTCTCACTCTGTTGCCCAGGCAAGAGTACAGGGCATGATCTCAGCTCACTGCAGCCTCTCAACCTCCAGGCTCAAGCGATCCTCCCACCTCAGCGTCTTGAGTAGCTAGGACTATAGGCATGAACCACCACACCCAGCTAATTTTTTTTTTTTTAGAGATAGGGTCGTGCTATGTTGCCCAGCCTGGTCTTGAACTCCTGGACTCAAGCGATCCTCCCACTTCAGTCTCCTGAGTAGCTGGGACTACAGGCATGCACCACCACACCCAGCTAATTTTGTTTTTTTTAGAGACAGGGTCTTGCTATGTTGCCCAGGCTGGTCTCGAACTCCTGGGCTCAATCGATCCTCCCATCTCAGCCTCTCAAAGTGCTGGAATTATAGCCATAGGCACCTGGCCTATTCTTACAATATTTTCTTATGTTTGAGATGGTTTCAGAATAAAAAGCAAACAAACTCTTCCACGGCCCCCATGCCCATGGGAGGAGACCAAGCTCCAGCCTGGGATTCTTGGGCCCCTGCCAGCCCCACTGCCCACCTCCCCTCACCTTGGCCCCCCACTCTGCCTGCCCACGGTGCACCTGGCTTTCCATCTTCCATCCTCCTTCTTCAAGTCCTAGACATTCTTCAGAGCACCCAACCTGCCCCTCACCCTCCAAGAGCCCGAGATGCCAAACACTGAGCCTCCAGCATGTTGCAGCTGCTTTGAGGTCTCTGACCAACTCCAGGCTGGAATCTGACGAGCCTAGAGCATGAGGGTTGAATCTGCTGCAGCCTTGCAATTTTACAAATAAACAGACGCAAAGAAAGGAGGCGTGAATACATTGTCTGCAGCAGTCCTATCCGAGGAAACAGAGCTGGAGCCACAAAGGTGTGCGATTTTACATTTCTCAGCCAGAAACAGTCAGGAGAAACAGATGAAATTACTTTTTTGTGTGATTTTTCCTATCAGTTCCTATCAATTTTTTTTGAGTTGGAGTTTTGCTCTTGTTGCCAGGCTGGAGTGCAGTGGCACAATCTCAGCTCACTGCAACCTCCACCTAATGGGTTCAAGGGTTTCTCCTGCCTCAGCCTCCCGAGTAGCTGGGATTACAGGCACCCACCACCAGGCCCAGCAAATTTTTGTATTTTTAGTAGAGATGGGATTTCACCATGTTGAACAGGCTGGTCTCAAACTCCTGACCTCCGGTGATCTGCCCACTTCAGCCTCCCCAAGTGCTAGGATTACAGGTGTGAGCCACCGTGCCCAGCCTTTCTGTGATTTTTGTTTGTGTGTTTTGGGACAGGATCTCACTCTCACCCAGGCTGGAGTGCAGTGGCCCCCTCTCGGCTCACTGCAGCTTCAACCTCCCTGGCTCCAGTGAGCCTAGTGCCTCAGCTTCCCAAGTGCTGGGACCACAGGCATGCACCACCACAGACAGCTAATTCCTTATTTTTTGTAGACATGAGGGTTGTGCTATGTTGTCCAGGCTGGTCTTCAACTCCTGGGCTCAAGCGATCTGTCCACCTCAGCCTCCTGAAGTGCTGGGATTACTGGTGTGAGCCACTGCGCCCAGCCTAAAATTACTTTTAATAATATATTTTATTTAGTCCTACATAGTCCAAAGCATCAGCATTTCAACATATGCTAAATATAAACAAAATCGTTACTGAATACGTTGTGTTCTTTTTCTCGTCCTGTGCCTCTGCGACTCAGTGTGCCCAGGCTTGGGCCTCAGGCTCCTATCTGAGCAGTGCACATCTCTGGGGGTGACCACTGTGTGCTCAGGGTTACATGAACTCCCTTACAGCCCTGCATGGGCTACAACCCGTTTCAGAGACAAGGAGACGGATGCCAGGAGGGAGGCTGGCCAAGTGCGCCTCCAGAACACAGGGCTGAGCCAGGAGTGGCGCTGGGAGTGGCATCACCCCCAACCCCGCTTGTTCTAGCAGCTGGAAGACCGAGGCCCAGTGAGGCGCAGGCCTTGGGGCCATGAGGCCTGACACCCAGCCTCCCGTGTGCCTCTGCTTCTGCCCCCAATTCCACTCACAACCCGCCCCTCCCGCCAGGCCTGGGGCGCCCTCTGTGCCCCCCTTGCCATCCCCAGGTGGGCCTGGGTGCTGGGTGCTCAGTGAGGATGCCCGTCTTGGCCCGAGTAGTGCTGTATGAAGAGCCGCAGCTTCTCCTAATCCTTAGAAAAATAGCAACCAGGCTCGGAGTTCAAACATATAAACTCCACTTAGCAGCCGAGCCGGGAGCCAGGCCTCCCCCGAGGCTCCACCACAGCTGGGGGCAGGGGTTTCACTTCAGTCCCCTGACACTCCCCGGGGTCTCCCCAACAGCATCCAGGTGCCCGGGGCTGGCACTGAGCAGAGGAGACACTAGGTCATGGGCAGGGCCAGCAGGGCCCACCTGACATCCCCTGAAGCAGCGCAAGGCCCAGGCCTCACCCAGTACAGATGGTGAAAGGAGCGGGGAAGGGGGAGCTGCCATATTCTCCACCCCCTAGGCTTCCTGCTGCCAGGGACTGGGGTCTCCTGTCTATTTCAGAGAGGAAGAAACCGAGGGTCAGAAAGGGGCGCCGACCTGCCCCACACCACCTGGGCTGGTGAGCAGAGACAGTGGGATTAGAAGCCAGGTGTGGACGTAACATCCCCCAGGCCCAAGAGCAGGTTGAAAGTCATGGTGGAGCAGGAGGCTGGGTGTGATAGACACTGCTCAGAGGGCCCCCAGGCAGCGCCCCTGCTAGGCCCCACACTGGCCCAGCTGGGAGACAGCAGGTGCAGGAGGGTTGGGCTGCAGGGGCCCTGAGCAGCCTCCCAGGGGAAGTGCCCCAACCCCCAATGGGGCTCCCAGACAGACCCTAACTGGATCCCTGGCAGGCCCCTGTGCACCCAGGATCCCCCAGAAGCCACGCTGGGGATTTCAGCAGCAGGATGGGGCCACCTGGACCCTCCCCTGACCCCAGGTCCCACGGGGGACAGACAGACTGACGCACATGGGAACTGGCAGCCAGCCAAGCCACCGCCCCATCGTTCCCACAACCTTCCCGAGCCCCTGGCTTTTGGTCTTTGCTCCAAAACCAATCAATTTCTCGCCACCGCTGCCTAACAGACTTTCCTGATGTGGCTGTCAGTGTTAAAAACGACCAGGCGACGTCGTCCGGCCACCCCTCCTCTGACTCATCCCAGTCCCAAAGTCCTGGCCCAGGGTGAAGCTCCAGCCCAGGGTCAGACTCCTCCCACCCACACCTGCCCAGAGATGTTTTCGGTGACACGGCTTTGCTGATGATGCCTAGGGCACACGCCTGGCCTGCTAAACAGGCTCCTGGCCAAGGCACAGTGGCTTACACCTGTAATCCCAGCGCTTTTGGAGGCTGAGGCCAGAGGATCGCTTGCAGCCAATAGTTTGAGACCTGTGTGGGCTACAAAGTGACACGCTGTCTCTACAAAAAATAAAAATAAAATAATGAGCCAGGCATGGCGGCTCACGCCTATCATCCCAGCACTTTGGGAGGCCAAGGCAGGAGAATTGCTTGAACTCAAAACTTTGAGACCAGCCTGGGCAACATAGTGAGACTTCATCTCTACAAAGCATTTAAAATTTAGCCAGGTGTAGTGGCGCACACCTGTAGTCCCAACTACTGCAGGAGTCTGAGGAGGGAGGATCACTTGAGACCCGGAGGTTGAGGCTGCTGTAGCTACCATTGTGCCACTGCACTCCATCCTGGGCGACAGAGGGGGAGGGCTCCCACACCCCTTCTTTACGGCTCCCAGGAAACTACATTTCCCAGCCTTCCTGGCATCTACATGGGACCACGGGATCAGTTCTGAAGTCAACAGAACCAAGCAAAAGGCACTGGAGTCGGCTAGGGCCTTCATACTTGCAACTCCTCCATCGTTCCCCTGCTCACCGCCCCACTCAGTGACACTGGGATGCTCACAAACCACAGGCTGGCGTGTCCAGGCTGCTCACAGGAAGGCACCTGGAGGCCTGAATCACTGCGTGGAGCAAAGCCACTCCAGTCAACCCACACTGCCATGGGATCAAGGAATTCCATCTCAAATCTGGGCAGCCATGAGACTTTGGGATGCTTGTTACAGCAGCAAATGTCTCTTACCCTCATCTGTCGGTGCACATGGAGTGCTGGGTCATGTGGTCTGTGCTCAAGCATCCCACACACACGTACACCAACAGCTTCCAGTGGAAGCCCTGGAGGGGCAGGAGCTGACCCACCCCACCCTGTACCCCACTCTCTCTGCCACGTGGGCTGGGGGTGGTGGCAAGGTGTCAACACAGTGGAGTGCAGAGGGCCAGGGGTTGCCCGGGGAGCTCCTAGCCTGGTGCCCACCCCTGTCCCTGCCCAGCCCAGGCCTCGCCCTGCAGCCTGGCTCCCAGAACCCACAGGGAGGTCAGGCGTCGCACGAGGGGCTGCCCAGCCAGTGTGTGGCACCCCCCAGAAGCGGCTTAGCCGCGATTCCCCAGGTCAGTGTACCAGCCCAGCACTGAGTCTATCAGCCAGATGGTCGCTTCAGCAGGGAGAGAAAAACCTGACACGCCATTTCAAACCGATTTCACGGCGGGCCTCCGGAGAGCCCTCGCAAGCTCCTGACAACCCGATCTGTTGTGAATAAATATGACAAAATTGCCAATTATGACAGGGAGGCTTCAATGTCGGGTGGACCGAGCTGGCTGTGGCCATGCACTCCGGGGCTGGCACCACCGGGAGACAGCCCCAAGGACAGAGAGAGCCAAGCCCAGATGACGGCGGTTCTGGGCCGTGGCCAGACGCTGTGCCAGCAGGCCCTGGAGGAGGCAGCCACGGCCAGCGCCTGCTAGCCCCCTGCCCACACCGCCCAGTTATGGCTGCCACTCTGGCCCACACCTCAGATGCCCCGCAGTTGGCCTGCCAGCCCTCTGCTACCTTCAGGTGCTGCCGAGCAGGTCCTGGGCAGGGTGATGGCTCTCCCAAGAAGGGGTGCGTGCAGGTGGGCACCCCACGCCCGACCTGGCCCCGAGGCTCAGCCACCCTCACCAGCCCTGCAGGCTGTCAGCATCCAAGGCCCAGGTCTCAAAACATCACTCCTTCCCCAGCTCACAGAGGAGACCTCAGGACCCCCAGTCATCGGCAGGCAGGAGAGGTGCAGAATTCAGAGCCCAGTACAGAGGAAGCATGTGTGTGTCTCCACCCAAGTCCCCCGCCCTTGCCCCAAAAGCCTGCATGGGTCCTCCTCTTGCCCCTGCCCCCTCTGTTCAGCCCACTTCAGCCCTACCCGTGGGAAGCCAGGAAGTTGAGCTGTGTCTGAGACCCCCAGGCCGCCCCTGCCACTTTGGAACTTGTACCTGGATTTGTTTGAATCAGGGATGATAGAGCGACAGGCACAGAAACAACCACCCTGAAAGGAGACTTTACACTCATGGTTCCCTGAGGAGGGTCACGGCACGCCACCAAGGACCACAAGGAGAAGACCTGGCTTGGTCAGGAGGCCGTAGGAGTGAGGGGAAGGCAAGGACCTGGGCCGCTGGGCAGCGGGCAGGCCTGGGGCTGGAGGTGTGAGTCACTGCAAAGGGTGCTGGTCTGCAGGGACGGCCTCCAGTTGTTCACAGCCACTATCACTTTCGTCACAATCATCGTGTCAGCACCTCCCTGGCCTGGGTGATTTAGGAAGCACTGGCCAGGAGTGTCAGAGCCCACAGAGGAGGCAGGCACAGCCACGGGCTTGGTGCATTTGCACAGGAAAGGCACAGTTGCGGGGCCTTGGTTGTCCCAGCAATCAGCTCGCCCTGGGAGAGGCAGTATCATCATCACCGTGGCCAGCAAGGCCCCCATGATATCAACACATCATACATACAGATAAGAAAAAGCATGCCTAAGATACCTGTCCCTCTCCAGGCCTCATCTTCCCAACTGCGAAATGGGAACCTAGAGCAGGTGAGCCCTCACCCAGGTCCAGTCCCTGCATGCCGGCCCTTTCAACCCCTAACTCCCTGTGTCACCTCTGCTGCAGGCCTGACCTTATTCCCTCCAGGGAGGGGCCACAGCTGGGTCAACCCCTGTGTGGACAGCTCGGTGCTCAGCCAGCTTTCCGCTCCTCCCCAGCAACTCACTGGCTGGTGAGTGGGGTCCATCTGCCCAGACTCCAGCCCTTGCCCCACCCCACCGGCCTCCCTCAAGCCTTGGTCCAATCCAGGCTCTGGAATCCCATGGACTTCAGCTGGTACATTCGCCCTATCCTTTGCTGGCTGAGTGACACTGGGCAAGTCAGTCTCATCTGTGAAATAGGCAAATTCCCATGCACCACACAAATAGCTTATCTGAAAGACAGCACAGTGCCTGGTGCATAGAGGATGTTGAGTAAATTATAGTAACTGTTGCCATGATTGTCACCATCATCACTGTCATCATCACATCATTATCATCACCACCATCACCATCATCACCTCCATCACTATCACTATTACCACCTTTATCATCACTGCCATCAACACCATCACCACCACAATTATCACCTTCATCACCTCATCACCATCACTATCATCAACTTCATCACCATCATTACCACCATCACCACCATCACATCACTATCATCACCTTCATCATCACCATCATCACCTCCATCACATCACTATCATCACCCTCATCATCACCATCATCTCCATCACATCACTATCATCACCTTCATCATCACCATCACCATCATCACCTCCATCACATCACTATCACCACCTTCATCATCACCATCATCACCTCCATCACATCACTATTATCATCTTCATCATGACCATCACCATTATCAACACCATCATCATCATCACCCTCACCACCATCATCATCATTAATATGATCACCAACACATCACCATATCATCTTCGTCATCACCATCACCATTATCTTCACCATCACTTTTGTCATCTCCATCACCATCATCACCATCACCATTATCATCATCACCATGATTATCACCATCATCACCATCAGCACCAAAATCACCATCAATACAATCATCATCATCACCTTCACCAGTATCATTATTATCACCATTACCATCACCATTATCATCATCACGTCATCATCACCCTAACCATCATCACTATCATTACCAGCACACCATCATCTTCAGCTGCAGCTTCCCCATCCACTCTATCATTACCTCTATCATCACCTTCATCCTCTCCAGCATCGTCATCTTCACCATATTCATGGTTGTCATTCCTGTCCCCTCCTTCCTCTCCCTGGTTTCTCAGCTCCCTAGTGACCAGAAAAAGTTCTCATTCTGTGGGCCCCAAGGTTCAGATGCAGGGCCTCACGCTGCAATGGAAATCCCAGACTCTGAACTCAAGTAGACCTGGATTTGAATCCCGATGCAGGCACTGGATGGTGATCCAAGTTGTGGACTGCACAATCCTAGAAGAGCCACTCCCATGGTGCCCACTCACTGACCAGCTGTATGACTCTGAACAAGTTGCTTGAGGTCTCCATTTCCTTGTAAAAAACAAAGTTGATTATCACAGGGCCACTCTGAGGCTTAAGTGAGGTGACGCAGATAGAACCTGGGCACTGGGCAGGTGTAGAACTCTAAACAGCCACCAATTGATCACATTGTTCTCCAAGAGTGCATCTGACAGCTGTCTAACCACTCATTACCCTTTGGAAGAGACCCCTCTGTGACAGCCCGAGACCCTTCCCAACAGCAGGGGGCCCCTCTCTCCTAAGTCACCTCCCCTTCCCTGGGGAGCTCAGGATTTCTGCTGACGGACTGGCCCCACCCTCCTGCCTTCTGGGTGCCTCTGTTCCTCCTCCCTAGGGTGAGAATGATGTCTCCACGGCAACACACTCCCCTTGAGGCAGTGATTCCCAGAAACCCCTTACTCCTAAACCCCATCTTATCTCCTTTGAGACGGCAGGTCCAAGGTGACCCTCTCTGTAGGAAAACATTTAGAAAATCCAAAAAAGTACGAAGGAAAAATAAGACTCACCCATGACTGTACCGCCCATGATCCCACCCGGCAATTTGTATTTTAGATTACCAGAGTGATGTTATACTTCACAGAAAACAAAAAAATAATCAGCTCCACGTTGCTACCTCAATGCCACTCTGTCACGCTGTCCTCTTCATGCGGGCATTCTAGGGCTGCATATGTTTTTCACACCATTACACCCTTAATGTACTCATAATTCCATCCGCGGCTTCCCTCCCCATCATGCTGTAGGCGTGTTTGCACATAACCACCCAGTCTTTGCAATTAGCACTTTTAATGACCGCCTAGTATTCCATCAAGTGTGTGCACCGCAATTTACTAAACAACTCCCCAATTGTTGGACATTTCAGCTGCTTCCAAATTTTCTTTTTTCTTTTTGGTCATTAAAAATAATGTTGCAATGAATATCTCTGGCTTAAAGCTCTCCCTGTATTTTGGATAATTTTCCCGGAAGAGCATCCTAGCAGTGGCATTATCAGGTCAGAGGTGCTAAGCATTTCCACGGTGTGGAGTGTATGTTGTCAAATCACTCTCCAGAAGGGCTGGCCTGGCTTCAGCACCCCCAGCAATGTGGGTGCCTCTGGTCTCACTGCACCTCCCCACTGTGGAGAGTCCTGGTTTTCAGGGCGGTTCTGCTAAGCAGCAGGCATGGTGCCTCAGATGCCAGGGTCCAACCCACACATTGGGCCCTCACGGAACACCATCTCATTTTGACCCTTGCTACTTGCCTAGACAAGATGATGGACAGACAGTGGCAGGCCTGGAGTTCATGGTAGAGCCAGGGTGGGGGCAGGAGAGGCTCATGGCCCCTGGGATGTATGGGAGGAGAAGGGACATCGAGGGCCAGGGGTGGGACCACAGCAGGAGGCCTGGAGAGTGCAATTCCCGGGTTTCTGTCCTTCACATAAGCTCATCCTCTTCGAAGGGGGATATAGGTTGTGTTTCCCAGCCTCTCCACGAACCAGTTGTCAACCTGGCTGCTCAGGCTGAGAAGCTGGAAGCGATTTTTGTGCCCCTCTCTCTCTCCGTCTCTTGGTACATCCACTCATCGGCAAGGCCTGGTGGCTCTACCTATCTTCCCCCATCACCCAGGCTTCGCTGGCCACCTCCCAGGAGCACCTGGACATCCCCTGTACCCTCCTGACTGGTCTTCCTGTCTCTGTCCTGTCCCTTGGGCTCCCTCTCTTCAAAGCAGTCACAGTGGAATTTTGAATCCATGCCCTCCCATGACTGAATCTGACCAACATCTTCCTATGAAACTTAGAAGACGACTCCCAGGCACTGGAGATCTGGCCCTGCCCACCCCCACCTCATCCACCCCGCCCCTCTGCTGTCCTGGCCTTCCCCTGTGCCATGGCCTCTGCCTGCAGTGTCCTTCCCCAAACCCCACATAACTATCTCCACCTCACCCTTCTGGTCTCAGCTTAAATGACACTTCTCCAAGGGGCCTTCCCTGGCCACCTGAGTAAATGCCCTCCTCCCATCTTTATTCCCTTCCTTCATATATAATTCATAGACTTCTCTTGTTTGTTTGTTTTTCTTCCCCACTGGCACATGAGCTTCATGAGGTCAGAGGGTTTTGTCTGCTTGGTTCATTACTGAACAATGAGCCAGCACAATGCCCTGCATTTAAATTGCTCAATGAATGTATGGTGAATAAATAGATGGATGAGTAGGTGGGTGGATGGATGGATGGATGGATGGGTGGATGGACGGATGGGCAGATGGATGAGTGAGTAGATGGATGAATGTGTGGGTGGCTAGGTGGGTGGATGGATGGATGGATGGGTGGATAGGCTGGTGGGTATATTGATGAATGGAGGAGTGGATGGGTGGATGGACGGGTGGATGGGTAGATACAGATGGATGTGTGGCTGGGGGTGGGTGGATGGACGGATGGGTGGATGAGTGGATGGGTGGGTGGATGGGCAGACAGATGGATGAGTGAGTGGAAGGATGAGTGAGTGGATGGATAAATGTATGGATGGTGGATAGATGGATGAATGGATGGCTGGCTAAATGGATGGATGAATGGATGGATGGGCAGGTAGATGGATGAGTAAGTGGATGGATGAATGTGTGAGTGGGTGGATGGATTGGTGGGCTAGTAGATGGATGGATGGGCAGGCAGGTGGATGGATGAGTGACTGGATGGATGAATGTGTGGATGAGTGCATGGATGGGTGGATAGAGGGATGGATGGGTGCATGGATGGGTGGATGGGTGGGTGGATGAATGGGTGGATGGGTGTGTGGGTGGATGGGTGGATGGATGAATGGATGGATGGATGGACAGGCGGATGGGTGAGTGAGTGGATGGATGAACGTGTGGGTGGGTGGATGGGTGGATGGATGGATGGATGGGTGGGTGGGTATATTGAATGGATGAGTGGATGGGTGGGTGGATGGGTAGATACAGATGGATGGGTGAATGGTTGGATGGGTGGATGAGTGGATGGGTGGGTGGATGGGTAAACATAGAGGGATGGGTAACTGGCTGGATGCATGAGATTTGGGTAGATGGCTGGATGAGATGAAATTGAAACCTGCAACAACAACAACAAAAAGACTGAAATGTACTGAGAAAGAGGAGAAAAACCATGAGAGGGTGGTATCCCAGGGGCTGGGGAAAGAGGGTTTTTCAAGAAGGAGGTGGAGACACCAGACCTGTCTTTGTCAGCGTTGGCTGGTGTCTGATGCCTTCCAAGGGGATGGAGACAGGGAGTTGGTTTGGCAGGAATCCTAACCAGGGGGCTGATGAGCTCAGTCTTTTATTTTACAATTTTAAAAGAAATTTTAACTTTTTATTTTGAAGTAATTTCCCATTTGCAAACTCTTACCCAGCATTCCAGTACACCTGCACCCAAGTTCTCCTAGAGTCAGCATCTACAGCCCCTGGTGTGCTTCCCCCAACCTCTCCTAGAGTTTACATCTACGTAGCTGATTATATGCAAGCCAGCTCTGCTCCACAGCATTTGCCAATTTCCATGGTGTAAATGCTCCTACCAAGGCCAATTTTAAGCTACCAATGGTTTAACAACTGGCTTGCAAAATTCCTGAACATTTAACAATTGACTCTCACAAGACATTATGAGCTGCTCTAGCAAACCACAGTACAAACCATGCACACAGGTCCCAGGTCTTATTTTAATTTCATCAGTTGTCCCACCAACGTCTGAGTCCCAGAATCCCACGACGCAGGCAGCTGTCTCCTTGGTCTTGCTCATTCTGGGACGGTTTCTCAGTCTTCGTCTTTCACACATTGATATTTGCTAAGGGGTGCTGGCCAGTTACTTTGGAAAACACCCCTCAGTTTGGATTCATGGTGTTTCCTCACCATCAGTGCATTTCTGGTGGGAACGTAAGAGAAGGATGCTGTATCTTGTCAGGGCTTCTGAGCAGGGGCAATGGGCTATCTGTCCTGTCTGTCACAGGTGAAGTTAACTGACAGCTTTGTTACCCTGATGCCTGTTGCATTTCTCCAGTTTAAAGTCACTCTTTTTCTCTTTGTAATTAAAAATTATCTTCAGCCTTTAAAAGGAAAGAAATTCAGACCGGGTTTGGTGGCTCACGCCTATAATTCCAGCACTTTGGGAGGTAGAGGCAGGTGGATCACTTGAGCCCAGGAGTTTGAGACCAGGCTGGACAACATAGCAAGACCCTATCTCTACAAAAAATACAAAAATTAGCTGGGTGTGTGGTACATGCCTATAGTTCCAGCTACTTGGGAGGTTGTGATGGGAGGATCACTTGAGCCCGGAAGACGAAGCTGCAGTGAGCTACGATCGCACCCCTGCAATCCAGCCTGGGCGACCAAGTGAGACCCTGTCTCTAAAAAAGAAAAAAAAAAAAAAAGAAAGAAATTCTTACACAGGCTACAGTCAGGATGAAGTTTAAGGACGTTTTGCTCAGTGAAATAATCCCGACACAACAGGACACACAGAACGTGTCATCCCACTTATACGAGGTCCCTAGAGTCCTCAAATCCATAGAGACAGGAAGTAGGATTGGGGGGTGCCAGGGGCTGGAGCAGGGGCATGATGAGGAGTGAGTGTTTAATGGGGACAGAGCTTTAGTTTGGGAAGGGGAGAATGTTCTGGAGATGATGGTGGTGATGGCTGCGCACAAACGTCAATGTACTTAATGCCACTGAACTGTGCACCTAAAATGGTTAAGGGGTCGGGCATGGCGGCCCACGCCTGTAATCCAGCACTTTGGGAGGCCAAGGAGGATGGACCACTTGAGGTCAGGAGTTCAAGACCAGCTTGACTAACATGGTGAAACCCCGTCTCTACTAAAAATACAAAAATTAGCTGGGCATGGTGGTGGGTGTCTGTAATCCCAGCTACTCAGGAGGCTGAGGCAGGAGAAGTGCCTGAACCCAGAAGGCAGAAGTTGCAGTGAGCCGAGATCCACCACTGTACTGCAGCCTGGGCGACAGAGTAAAACTCCATCTCAAAAAAAAAAAAAAAATGTTAATAAGCACCTAGAGGAGGAACTCTAAATCACTTCCTCGAGTCTCTTCATATTTTGACCTGCACAGATTTTCACGCTCATCTGTGGGTTATACCAGCCCTTCGTTCCTTCCTTCTTCTGTTCTTCTTCCTTTCTTCCTTCTTACCTTCCCTCTCTCCCTTCCGCTCTCTCTTTCTTTCTTCTTTTCTCTTTTTCTTTCTTTCTTTCTTTTTTTCTTTCTTTCTTTTCTTTTTCTTCCTTTCCCTCCCTCCCTCCCTTCCTTCCTTTCTTCTTTCTATGTGTGAAAGTGAGACGGGATCTCGCTCTGTAGCTCAGCCTGGAGTGCAGTGGTACAATCATGGCTCCTGCAGCCTCAACCTCCAGGGCTCAAATCATCCTCCCACCTCAGCCTTCCAAGTACCTGGAAATACAGGCTCGTGCCACCATGCCAGGCTACTGTTTGTATTTTTTGGTAGAGATGGAGTGTTGCTATGTTGCCCAGGCTGGTCCCGAATTCCTGGACTCAAGAGAACCGCCCACCTCGGCCTCCAAAGTGCTAGGACAACCGATGTGAGCCACTGCACCCAGCCATGTTTCCACTATCTTGGTGCCAGCCTCTCCCTTCTGGTGTGCTGGAAGTCAAGCTGCTCTACCCGTGGAAAGTGGTTGGTGACGGTGGGGCTCCCGGATAAGAGCAGTCAACCCAGGAGTGGGCAGCCCTGTGTTGTGGGGGGCACCGTGCCAGGGGTGCTACACCTCCGATTTGAGTGACCCCCTCAACGAATGGAAAGCCAGGCTCCAATTGCACCAATCCGCCCAGGATCACACAGCTCCTGCCAGGCCATGCCCAGAGCAAGTTCATAAGAGGCCAGGCCGCTGTCTCCTTGGGTATCGAGGCCACTCTGGCCTTGGTCTGGGGCCCAGCCACAGCCCAGTTTTTCCAAACAAACCATAAATACCATCTTCATGGAGGATCGGCAGGGGGGTCAGAAGAGGAGACCTCCTTCCTCACCCCAGGAGCCCTGCTTCTCCCAGGACGCAGCCTATCTCAGGGTGGGGGGGGGGCTGTCTGAAGCCTCAGGGCACCCCTGGGCCCAGCACCCCACAATGGGCTAAGACTTTGGTGACTGTTGGTTGGACATGACTACAGAGCAAGCCTGGTCCAGCGGGGACTCCCTCCCACCAGCCCAAGCCTTTTAGAAAATATTTTTAGAGCTGGGTGCAGCAGCTCACACTGGTAATCCTGCACTTCGGGAGGCCGAGGCAAGAGGATTGCTCGGGCCCAGGAGTTCGAGACTAGCCTGGGCAACATAACGAGACCTCATCTCTACAAAAAATTTAAAACTTGGCCTGGCGTGGTGGTGTGTGCTTGTGGTCCTAGCTAAGAAAAGAAAAAGAAAGGAAAATGTCCTTAGAGCCCTTGTCACATTCTCTCTTTAGGGGCAGAGGATAATGGCCTGGACAGAGGGACAGGCAGAAGGGCTGGGGCCCCTCCTGGCGCAGCTCTCTCCTCTCCATCCCACGTCTCTGGGCCTCTGCCTGGTTTCTCCCAGGCTCCAGACTCAGCCTGACAGTAATTCATCATCCCCAGGCGAGCACTGCTTGGAGCCGGCCCAGGTGATGAAAGGCTCCTGGGTCCCCAGGCCCCTCCCTTCGGGCCACTGAGGTTCCCTGGGGCCGGGAGAGAGACTCCATCTGTAACAAGCATAGCAATGACAACATACCCTGTATTCTCATTTTCTGCCTGGCTGGGCCCCAGCCTGTCCTCCCTCTCCTCCCAGCAGCCCTCAGTGTGTGGAGTTGGATGGGTGGGATAATCAGCCCATCATCCAGAAGGAGAAACCGAGGCCCACGGAGTCAAAGATGCATATCCAGCAAGTGGGTGGCAGAGTCCACCACCTTGGCTTGAAGGTCCCTACCTGGGGTCTTCCTTCCTCACAAGGCTGCTCCAGACACGGCAAGGTCACTCTGATCACTCAGTCCCCAGGGAAGAGAACTCCATCCCCAGCCAGAGACTCTAGGGCTTTCCAGAGAAGAAACCCCCTTCCACCTGCAGATGGGAGCTGGAGGCTGAACTGTCCTGGGCACCGGGGCCCCAGTGCCCTCCCTGGCTGGGGCCAGAGCTTTTGCTTCTGGGCCACACATGCATGGACTGCCCAGCTCACCCTAAGTAGTGGTTGTCAGTGGCTGGTAGGTGGATGGCAGGGCAGGCCAGGTCACCCACTACTTGCATGAGAATTTCCCACAGCCTGCCTTCTCACCTACCCCCCTGCGCTCCCCACCCTCCCTGCCCCTGCACCTGAGCCCACTGTACCCACCCCCAAGCTGTCCAGAAACCTTATGCATGTGGCCCGGTGACCTGTGGCTGGCCACAGAGGATGGGCTTGGGGGAGAGGCCCGGCTGCCACCAGCTTCCTTTGTGACCTCAGGCAGGTCTCTGCCCCTCTCTGGGCCTCTCATCCATCTGAAATCGGAGAAAGTGGCCAGATGGTCTGTAGCTCCGACTAGGCATGAGTGGGCCACCTGGGCTTCAAACGCCAGAGGGACACCCTTGGTTACCCAAGGCCCTGGGCAAGTCTTCGCCTCCCTGGGCCTCAGTTTCCTCATCTGTAGAATGAGTTAATGAGGACTTTCCTGGGCCTCTTGGGAGCCATGAGGCAGAGGAGGCAGTGGAGGAGCTAGGCAGATGCCCCGTGGGGTTCTTGGCAGACGCAGCTACCCATCCCGGCTGGTCTCTGCCCCCAGCGCTCCCCTGGGTGCTGAGCTCCTGCCCAGCATGGCGGCCTCTGACCCGGATTTCCGACTGTGCTCCGTTGCTGTGCAGCACCCCAGCTGACCTGGATGTCGTCCCCATCCCTGCCATCATGGCTTCTGTGCCTCTGAGGCCCCCCGCCCAGCTGCTGGGCTCAGATGAAACGGATCCTGTGTTTTTTTTCAGGAGGGGGCGTTAATCTGCTGGAACAGGGGCCTCTTGACCAGCCTGGAGGGCTGCCAGTTCTCAGAGCAGCTAGAGGTCAGGGGTCAGGAAGGTGAGGACAGGGAGGACGCTAGGCCCCTGCAGAGGCTGGCAGCAGGCGTGGAGGGGCTACCGACCCCTGCGAATTGGTCTGGTGGGCCCGGCACTGTGCGCAGGGCAGCCGGGAGGGAGCCTCGGTGCCTCCACATTCAGGGCCAGGCTCCATCTGCCTTCTCCCCATCGGTGAGGCTTGCACTCTTCCTGGGACGGGCAGCTCAACCCCTCGCCCAGGGGCAGGTTCTGAGATAGTAGAGAGGCGGGCGCCGCAATACTGCAGGCAGAGGGTTCAAGGACTGGGGCTGCCTCCTGCCAGGAAGCTCTGCCCTGAGCTCCAAAAAGTGGGTCTACGTGCAGGCCTCCCCCAGGCCCCTGATAGTGCCCCCACAGGGAGGGGAGATCTGAGAGGACTCCACTTTCTTTTGGTCTCTTTGTTGTTGTTGTTGAGACAGAGTCTCGATCTGCACCCAGGCTGGAGTGCAGGGGCCAGATCTCGGCTCACAGCAACCTCCGCCTCCCAGGTTCAAGCAATGCTCCTGTCTCAGCCTCCTGAGTAGCTGGGACTACAGGTGTGCACCAGCACGCCCCACTAATTTTTGTATTTTTAGTAGAGTCAGGGTTTCACCATGTTGGCAAGGCTGGTCTCGAACTCCTGACCCCAAGTGATCTGCCTGCCTCCGTCTCCCAAAGTGCTAGGATGACAGGCGTGAGCCCCCGTGCCCGGCCCTCTCTCTTGGTCTCTGAGCAGCCAGGGGAGGAGGTTCAAGGACACTGAGGAGGCCTGCCTGATGTCACCGAGTTTAAGTTGACATCCTTCCCACACACTGGTATTTGCACATTTTCCAGCCTCTCTCCATCCCCAGCAGGCACGACCTGCTGAGGCCCCAGATGCCACACTCTGGCCTGGGCACCAAAGGTGTCTGAGCAGGGACAGCTTCTGGAGGCTGCAGAGGGGGCACAGGTACAGGTGACAGAGCCCCACCATGCACACCCCTCCCCAAATGCCTGACGTCAGTCTCACGCGGCCCACCTGAGGGCAGGAAAGTCAGGGGGCCCACTCACTGGGTTCCAGGCCTTGGACACTGCACCCCCACATCGCAGCACACAGGCAGGCCCATGCTAGCATGCATGGACTCTAGGAAGACCCTGGCACGAATACCCTCGGGCCTATACACCCAGACGTTGCCAGGATTCTGGCCACCAGCCCCAGCCCTCCTCTCCGGACCTCTGCAGCCTCCCTGGGCCCTGACCCTGGATCTGCTGGGGGAGAACTGACTCCCCAGCTTGATGGGGCCCCATGCAGTTGGGGCAAGGTCCCAATGACCAGGGCATCCCTGCCAAAGCTGGAGGCCAAGCCGAGGAAGGGGATGCAGGCCTAGGTGGGAGGCGGCGGCAGAGACGTCCCAGCCGCTGGGTGACCTTGGTTGCTCCCAGCCTCTCCGGCTGCCTTGCCTGAGGAAGGAGCTAACAACCTTTCCAGGTGGGAGGAAAGGACCAGAGAGGTCATGCGGTGGAGAGGGTTTGGCAAGCTGGAGGGCACTGTCGGAACATTTGTGGAAAGAGTTCTGTGTGGAGAAGCCTCCTTCACAGCACCCCCCGCCCCGCCACGCCGGGATCCCATGTGCTCAACAGCTTCTGGGAGGGCAGTGCCCCTGCTGTCCAGGCACCCACGGCCCCCTCCCTCTCCCCCGTCCCCCCTCTGCCCCTTCCTCCCTACCCCTGGGGTCCAGCTCTCATTCTACTTCCTGGGGTTGGGGCAGGAAGGGCCAGGGCTCCTTGGGGACCCAAAGGCTTGGTTACCCAGGGAGCTGCACCCCTGTGACGGTCTCATTTACTCCCACGGTGGCCAGGGCACGAGTGTGCCATGCCCATTGCCTGTCATTCTCCAAGTCATTTATTCTCCGAGCCCTTCCTTATGGCGCTCACCTTTAAGAAATCCGCATGGCCCAGGGTCTCAGTTCAGGGCAGCGGCTCCTAACCCGGGCTAGGAAACCCAGGAGGCTGGACACATGCCTCTGATGCACTGCAGACCTTGGAGCAGCTTTGTAACCTCCTGAGCCTCAGTTTTCCCCTCTGTAAACTGGGGGCAGGAATAGTGTCGGTCGCCTTCCATGGCTGCAGGACCTAGGGACAGCCCCCAGCATGAGGCTGCAATGCCAAAATTTCCATGTCCCCACAAGCCAGGAGACAGGCAGGCAGCACCTCCCAGTGTCCCCAGCACAGTCCCCTGTGACTACCCCTGCCCTCCAACCCAAGGCCACCTTCAGCCTGACTTCCTGGGCCATCTGGGGGACAGAGAACAAGTTCCCAGTCCTACCAGGCCAGGCTGTCCCTCGCCTGTCCCCACAGCTCCCAGTTTAGAGCTGTCCCCACGGAGGTGGGTAGTCCCGGCCGGGCCAAGGCGCTTGGTGGGGGAGACCCTTCCCGAAGCAACCTGGGTCCCGACACTATTTCATGCCACCCCACCTCATAGGTGTGATCCCATCTCTGGCCGCCGCTGGGAGGTTTTGCATCAGCTTCCAGGGAGCAGGACAATCTCACTATATGGAGAATGGGCTGGTGACGGCTAATTGATTTTACAGCAGTACCGAAGGACAGACAATGAAAGTGCCATCAATTTAATCCACTATTTAATGGTTCCAATTTAGCCTCTGTAAATGCTCACTAAACTAATTTCTCTGGGTTCAGCAATCTGAAAAGCTATCATATCTCTAATCTCCTTCAATATATTCATCTGGAAAAGGGAATTTAGCCAATTCTGATGTGCGGAGATGATCTGTTAGCACAGTGTAAATGTTTATAACACAGCAATCGAGTTCGTTTATAAGGATATGAAAAGTTTTATTGGGGAGGGCACTGGAGTGGAACCGGCGGATAATAGGCAGTTACCCAGCAGGCTCTGGGTGCCCGGGAGCGGGCAGGCATGCAGAAAAATACTCGGATTTGCTCTAATCCCAAATTGTGAGCTCAAGTTCGGACCAGTACACAATGCGCCTGCAACTTGGCCGCACAAAAGGAGTGACGCCGTCCCTGTGGACCCTAGCTTTCCTTCAGCGCTGCACGCCCCCACCCCCACACAAAGGCAGTGGAAGTGGGGTGACAGGGGCTTAAGCCCCACTAGGGTCTTCCCTTCGGATAACCAGGAGTCGGGGCTCGATGGGGATCAGCGCCTCTTCCCGGGCCTCAGAGGCAGGGACTGGGCCTGTCCCTCTGCATCCAGCCAGACAAGGGGAGCTGGTGGGACCCCCACCCTTTCCCATCGCCCCTCAGCCCCTCCCCCAGCATGCAGTCTGATGGGATTTATTAGAGACAGGGTGGTGACCAGCTGTTCCCCATCTTTCCTGAGGACCAAGCAGGAGGAAACAAGCTTAAGTTACCGAGCAGGTTTTAGGTTCACCACAAAGGGTCCCTCCTCCAGGGGAGGGCGGATTTGCCTGCCTCGCCCCAGCCCCCACGCACACCAGCACCAACTCCCAGTGACCTTTCCCAAGGTGGGTGCCCAGCATGGTGGCTGCAGTGCCGGGGCGCTCACGTCCCACGCTGCCGCTGCCGGGAGCCCTCAGGCAGCGTCTCCTGCACCCCCATGCACCTGGATGCCAAGCACACCCCCCAAGCGTGGAACCCCCCACCCCTATTCTCTCAGTGCCCTTGTTTATTTGTGTTCCCCAGCGGTGCGGTTGAAGCCCGATTATTCAGCGCTAACGAGCCCGCCCGACCCACCCATTAAGTGTGGTTTGGGGGCATGATTGTTTTTCTCACATCATCCTGTTTTTAGAGAAAATACTCCCCACCGAAGCAGCACATAAATTAGGAAGACTGGGAGTCTGGAGAAATGCCACCGGCCTCCTGCAAATTTAAGAGCCAGGGAGTGACCAGGTGACTTTTGGCCAAGCTGAGAGGCCATGGGAGAGACAGCGGGAGACAGGGCCCCAGGCCAAAACGCCGCCTGCTGGGCCGGACACAGTCAACCCTGACGGGCTGTCCCAGGGACCCCCGAGGCCTGGGACCCAGGTGGCCCATCTCGGGCCCAGCTCCTTCCCAGGCCCTGAAGATGAGGGCAGAAATCGATTGGCCACACGGCTGTGACTAGCTCTTCTGTCGCAGTCCCAGGCTGGGGGTGTGGGGCACATCTGGTCATCTGGGTCCCCCGCTCCCGGCTCAGGCCTGACCTGAGGCACAGGTTTGGTAAGGGACGGACGGATGGGTGCCTACCTGCTCGCACTTTGAGGTAGACTTGCAGCGCAGGGGCTGGCAGACCGGGCTTCCGGCTTTGGCTATGGCATCATCTCTTCCAGGGTGTCATCCCAGGGAGCCCCTCCTTCTGGGTGGGGACGAGAGTGCCACCTCACATAGCGGCTGGAGGGTAAAGGACACACTGCTGTCAGCACCCTTGTGACCCGGCTTGGTCCCTGTGAGCCCACCTAACCGCACCCTGGTGGGTCAGCACCCGGGAGAACTGGTCAGTCTGGGGCTTCGTGCTGTGACTAGAGCTCTTCCCAGGCCTCATGCCCCTGCCCACCCAGCCTCAGCCTGGGTCAGCAGAGAGCCAAAAAGCTTGGCCCAGTTCACCTGGGCCCCAAAACCAGCTCTCCGTCATGCCTCAGATCCACAGGGGCAGGAGGCTCCTTCACCCTGAGCTGACCACAGAGAAGACGGACATACTGCAGGCAGCTGCCCCTCCCCCATAGCCCTGAAGAGTGTGCACCGGCCCCTGGCCAGGCCTGGGGCCCCTGAGACTGGGGCTGGATGGGGGGCCCAGGGGAGAGGTCAGATTCCAGCTTCTGTAGCCCTAGTTGGTACCCCACACCAGGTCCAGGGCAGCAGAGGAAGGGCCCCCCACTTTACAGCCTGTGCACTGCACCCGTGAGTGCTGCCTGGGCAGGGACTGTCTCACAGGGGCACAGAGTCTCCAGCTGCCCAGAACACCCCAACCTCTGGGACCCCCTCAAAGGACACATAGGTATACTCACATTCACACATGCACATACACACCCAGAAACACACAGCTCCCTGATCTATGTGTCAGACACACTGTACCCCTACACATCCCTACACACACAGGCCCCATAGATCCACACACCCACATTCACACACACACACACACATCACAGGTACACACCCCATAGACTTGCACACCCACATCACACACACACACCCCATAGACTCACACACCCACATCACACACACACACCCCATAGACTCACACATCCACATCACACACACACATCCCGTAGACTCACATACCCACATCACACACACCCCATTGCACACACATACACCCATAGACTCACACACCCACATCACATACACACACACCCCATAGACTCACACACCCACATCACAATCTCACATACACCCCCATAGACTCATACACCATCTCACTCACACACACACACTCCATAGACACACTGACATCACACACACACACACACATAGATCAACACACCCACATCTCACACACACAAGCCCCATGGGCCCACCCACTCACCAGCACCCACATACACGCCCCCATAGACCCACCCAACACATACCAATGAACCCACATTCACATACACACATGCGCAGGCCCCCATAGATCCACCCATGCACCCACATCTACACACACACCCATGCACCCACACACCCATAGACCCACCCACACACACATACAAACCCCCTGTAGACCCACCCATGCACCCACACACACACCCATAGACCCACCCTCGCACCAACACCCACCCTGAAGTGCAGGCTGACTCTGCTCTCTGGAGCTACTGCCCTGGGCAGATTTTCCTCACCAAGAACTTTGAAATCACTGATTCTCCCCAGAGCCCTGGAATGAGACTCGACTCTTAATTGGAGTCACCCGGAATAGCAAGTGGCTCTGGGCAGCCCCTCCCTGTCCCCAGCCCTTCCCACCCAGTGGATCCCCAGGGAGCTCCACATTCCACAGCCAGAGCCAAGAGGGATGTGCTCGGGAGGGGCCCAGGAAAAGCGCCCACTCTCACTACAGTGTCAATGACTACAAGGCTCCCCTCCTGGGCAGGGGTGCGGGGGAGTGGAGGTTGAGGGGTTTCCTGGCCAGGGATTAGCGTTCCCTAGTGGGGAGCTCTGTGCAGGTGGGAGGGACTCTGGGGGGCCAGGAGGGACCAGGGACCCATCAGCACCTGGGTGGCACTTGCTGCCCACCCTTCTGTTGGGAGATGAGTCCCCCCTTGAGCTCTGCCTGAATGTGGGGCATGCCAGGCAGACACAGCCAGGCCTGGGCCCATGGTACCGCTTTCCACTCAGGAGGGGAGGGATGACCGCAGACAAGGGCCGTCCCACAGTGAGCTCCCGGTCCTGGGATCCCGCAGCCTCTCAGGGGTCAAGGTTGCCAGGTGAGCCAGTGCCAGGCCGGCGGAAGTCGGCGCTGGAGAGTGACGCGGTGCACGCGGGTTCCTGACGGCGAGGGGCATCCTCCCACTGTAAATTATATTTAACATCCCACAGAACTTTATTGCATTTTGTGTTTGGGTTTATGAAAAAATCTGTATTTAACTTCAAGCCCTGGTAAACATCTTTGCTTATGTTGTTATGTGATTCTTTATTTGAGTATTTCGATTTAATTTCACAGTTCATATACCTTAAAGTTTTGGCTTTCCCCTCCCTCCCCACTCGCTCTGAGATGCTGGGCCAGCCTTACCCATCCTGGGGCAGCTGGATAGTGTGACGGGGACGTCCAGCCTAGGACCAGCCAGAGGACCTCACAGCCCCCTGGGTCCAGGCCAGGAAGGCAGCCCCTGGACAGAGTGTTCGGGCTTCTGAGAGCCTCGCTGGGCACCCGATGGCAGTGAGTGAAGGCAGAGTGGGGAGCCAGGAAGCCGGATGTGTCCCCTGTCGGACCCTGGCTCCCTGCAACTCCATTTCCACAGCCTCAGAAGGAGTGCAGGGGCTGTAGGAGGTGAGATTCTGCTGAGGGGTGGGGTGGGAAGAGGAAAGGAACGAGAGGAGGAGGAGCCTAGGGGGAGGTGTGACCATCACAGGCCCAGCACACCCAGCAGGGACAGCTCCCCAGCCTACCTTGGCCCCAGCACCCTGCACCCCCTTGGCCAGCCCTGGAGGCTTCCAGATCACACTGGCTATGCAGTCTTGGGCGGATCCTACCCTGTCTCTGGGCCTTGTCTTCCACCAGGACAGCAAGAGTAGGACCTGTGTTTCACCCCAGAGCATTCTGAGGCTCTGGGCAGAAACTCTTTGGAAGGAATCAAGACCCAGAGGGGTTAGAGAGCTAATCCCAGGTGGCTCAGCAGGGCACACGCAGCTGAGAGGGACTCTGAGTCCAGGGACCCCCAGCCTCTACCTTCCCCCCCACACCTCCCAGTGCCTTCCAAGCCGTGAAGCGCTAGGGAAAGGCTCATGCGGTACACGTCCAGGGCAAAGTGCGTCATCTCCATTCACTGCCTGGATGTGAAGATCCCACGGGGCTTTGGTGATTTGTAAAACCACAGGGAAAGTAAGGAAGTAGGTGTCCCACTTGGCTCCGATCAGCCCCCTGATGTGAGACATCCTGGCAGAGCTCCACCTCTACCCCCAGGACAAAGACAGGAGCCTCTGAGACACCTCCTCCCTCCCTGGGATCCTGAGGCTGGGAGCTGCCCCCAGGAGTGGAGGAGACAGATAGGGACCCCTCGAGTCCCTGGATGCTTGCGTGAGGATCTGAGATGCCCCCTCACTTGTCCAGGGCCACCCTTCCCCAGCAGTCCAGCCCTCCCGGGACCATCTGCCCTGGGGTGGCCCCACTACGTGATTCTTTCTTGTGGATTCCTTCCCAGGCCTCCAGAGCCCAGCTGTGTCTCTCACGCCTGCCCCAGGTGGGTTCATGAGAGGGGCTGTCCCTGCCTCTGCAGTCCCCATTCAGAGCCTGCAAAGAGAAGCCCACCTGGGCATCACTGCCCCAGGTGCAGCCACCCCAGACCCCTGCGTGCCTTGGTGAAGATGGCCGCCCTGCCCATCAATGGTGTCAGGACAGGCTTCTCTGTGTGGTTGGGGCGGGCACAGCCAGTGAACCCAGCTTCAACAAAGCCTGACCTCAGCCCCAATTGAGAAACCATAGCAGCCTCAGCCACCGTCCCCATTTACTGCAGACATCACTAATCAATCATGCAATGCCTTTGAGACAGGACCACAGACTCCTCCTCAACAGAGTGCTCCAGAAAGCTGTTCTCAAGCAAAAAAGGCAACAGAGGTGACACCTATTCTCTGGCCCTCCACTGAATAACCACCCTGCAGTTTCTGTGAAGGCTTCCCTGGGAGTTGCCCTGAACTCACCACCAGCGTGCATTGGCCCTCCCCAGATCCTGCCCCCTGCCACCAGTGCCAAAGTCCCTCCTGTTAAAGTGCCTGCCGTGGTGCCAGCCCCCTGGATGGACCTCAAATGGAGCTTCTGGAGAGGGCAACAGGCAAGAAGGAAGTGGGAAGAGGATGGAGGGTCTGATGAGCACCCCAGAGAGGTCCCAACTCTAGACCTTTGGGATGTTCCAGGATTCACTGGCTTCACCTCATTCCCCAAAGGATCTGAAACACTTAGAAAAAGGCACAAAACTCAAGTGAGTGACTCCAGACAGTTCAGCATTCAGAGATGAATATCCTGGGTGTCCATAGAGTTGTTAAAAGCAGACTGACTTGACTCTGAGCTTCCTAGGGGCCAAGGCAAAAAAGGAAACATATTCTATTGCAGCACATCCATTGAAACACCCATGAGAGAAAAACAAGCCAGGCAGTCAGAAGGAGCATGCCATTCCTGTTGTGGAGGCCTGAGAGACTTCCCGCCATTGCTCACAAGATAGATTTCCTAAGACGCTTCAGGTGGCCTCAGAGGCTACGTGGTGTGGTGCAGGGGGTGCTGGCCCAGGCACCTGGGATGTGGGCCCGGCCAGGGAGCTGCTTTGTTTGGTAGATCTCAGTTTCCCCATCTGGTCAGCAGGGTGGCTTTCTGCCCGGCTGTGAGGTGCTGGGGAGGCCTGGCAAGGGGCCCAGCATCGCCATTTGCAGGAGGCTGGCTGTGGAACAGCAAACCGGGAAGGTTGCCGCCTGCCTGCCTCAAGGCTCCATCACGGTGCGTGCAATTTAGCACCGCTGTTTCATCAGTCACAAAACCCAAATGGAAAAACAGAGACATAAATACACCCGCCCAGGGAGCTCCTGGACCACACGTGGGGCCCAGAGGAGGCACGCACGGGCACCGTGCCTCGCAGAGCATTGCACGTCCCGGGGGCCAGCGCTGGCTGATTTGGAGCAGAGGGCGAGCCAGGCCTGCAGGTCCTGGGGCTGGGGAGCAGAAGGGGATGGGTGAGCTCTGAGCAACCAGCCCTGGAGGGAGAAAGGCTGGGGGTTGGGGCGCTGTAGGGCGGCCCCTTGGGGCCTTTGATTTGCTTAGTTATACACTCCCGCACGCCCCAGAAGACTCGGGAAAAATCCATGGCCTGAAAAACCAATTCAGATTTCACAACCTGCCAGGGTGCCAGCAGAGCCTGCCCGACAGAGGGGGCAGCCAGCCCTGGAAATGGGGGTGCAGAAGCAGGCAGAGGCGGGATGCACGCTGGCACTGTGGGCCAAGCAGCAGCAAAGAAGGGGTCCCCGGGGACATCTGGAAACAAAACCCTAAGAAAGGAGGCTCACGCCCTGCCCTAGACTGGCTTCCTGAGCTATCTCCCCTCTCCAGGCCTCAGTTTCACCTTCTGCAACACAGCGATCACCCCCAAGCAACTCTGGCTGGTGTGGTAGGAACTGGGCACCACCAGCTGTGCAAACTGTGAAGTGGGGGGAGGGGGTCTGCGGGCGTCACCCGCCGTAACCGTGACGACGACTGTGAAAGGCGCCGGCTGTTCCTGGACCCATGCAGTGTGTTTGCGGCTGTTGTGTGACACACACACCCCGCCAGACTTGTTTTCAAACGGCATTTTGCTAGTCAGACCGAACAAGGCTGCCTTCCCGCAAGCATGCCAGCTTCTCCCCTCTCCCTGCCAACCTCAGGGGTGGCGCCTCGGCTTCCAAAATCTCATTACTGCCACCATTTCCCGTCCTCTGCCGCTCCCTCCTCTCCTGCCCTCTCTCCCCCACTCTCTCTCCTTTTGGAGGATAAATTTCTGTAGCAGCCAATTACAGCCGTTTGATGTGCGTAATGATGGAGCCGTGGAAATTGGAATTGACACCTCGGAGGATCGCGGAGGGGAAGAAACGCAACGTACATGAATCAAGCGTTTTCTTGGAGTTTTCTCCCATTGACAACGATTTGCTGGGGCCTGGGCTCGGAGCTCGGCTGCGGGCGGTGGGGGGCGCAGAGGGGCTGGGAGCTCCGGGCCAGCCGCGCCTGCTCCTAAGCACCGATCAATTACAGCGCAGACAAGCCGGTGTCACATGTGATTCACAATGTCAATTTCATGCTCGTGGTAACCATTTAAGAAAGAGCCGGACCGGTTTTACATTTGATAAGAAATCAGCAGCGTTTGTGTTTGTAAAAAGACCGATCACAGAGTGTGACAGGTCCCAGAGATTGCCAGGCGGCGTCGACGGCCCGTCTGGAGTCTGTCAGAGACCTGCAAGTATTTATTTCAAATGGGTTCCCCCCCGCAACCCCCCCTCGAGCCGGGATGTGAAAATAAACTGTCAGTCTCTATTTACAGCTGTACAAGCTGGAAATACAGAGAATTTTAGGTTAAATTGTCAGTTAACAGAATTCAAAATAGAAAAAAGAAATGTGTCCAGCCGGCTTTATTGCCCATTTTGATAGGGAAAGTCATCTGTGGGTTTGGAGGGTGGAAGGAGCCCCTGGGAAGGGGAGGTGGGCTGGGTCCCGGGAAGGGGCCTGAGAAGGCCTGGCTAGAGGACTTTCCAGTGCTGGCAAGAATTCGGGCAGTCTTAGGGCTAATTAGGCCAGAGATAGGGCTGACAGAGCTGCTGTCCCTGCTTGAGCCCTGCTCCCTGACAATTTGCCCATTTAGCGTCTTCAGGAGCGTGGGCACGGCTAATCCAGCCAGGAGGACATCCTTGGAAGCATTTGGCTTCTGCTGGGGAGATGGAGCTGCCTCCCGCCTGCTCTCCCGACTCAGGTTCTGGCCCAGGGAGCTGCTGCCCTTGCACGGATGACCAGGGCCCCCAGGTGGGTGTCGTGCCACCTGCCGGATCTTCCAGGGCTTCGGTGACAGGAGGGTGCCCACCCTGGCTCCGGGTGGGACATGGAGGCTCAGCGAGGCCGCCTCACAAGGCCCCTCCTCTCAGGTGGGGTAGATGTCCGGTCTCGGGGCTGTGTCCGCGGGACCCTGATTTCTTACCTTTCTCCTCCACAGTAGGGTCTGTGGAGCCGGTGCCACATTTTGCCATATTTAATGACGGGAGCTGTGTCTGGCCAGGTGGGCATCGATGGGGCCCCCGGCGGCCCTGGCAGTGGGACAAGCAGGCCAACTTCAGCTGCATCTCCAGGACAACGCAGACAAGCTGTCTGCCTTCTCTGGGTTTCCAGGAGCTGGTGCTCCTTGGCACCAGGCTGGTGGGCTGGGGGCTGCGGTCCCTGAGGGGAGACAGAGGCACACCTCCCACAGCAGAGGCCTGGAAAGGGGCCTGGGCCTGGGCTGGGGCGTCACCTCAGTTTCCTCATCTGTGAAATGGGAGAAGAGAAGCGTCTACCTCTGGTGCCCATGAGGCTCCAATGCATCCCTGACCCCCGTGTGCTGTGTGGCCCCAAATCCTTCCCTCCCCTCTCTGGGCACCAGAGGACTGTGGATGGCAGAAGCTTGACTTCACCTTTCTGCCCATGGGAGGTGGCTCTCCAGCCCCGGCTGAGAATCCAGACAGCTTCATCCACCCAAAGAAAGTGGCACCCAGCCAGGATGGAGAACCAGGCCCCACAAAGCAGGGGGCACAGCCTGAGAGCCCAGCACAGCCACCATCGCAGTGGTGCATGGCCCAGCTGGTGCCCAGGGGTAGAGACTTCTGGCTTGTGAGACCCTCACGGGGGCCCCTGCAGGGACCTGCCTGGACTTTTCTAACCCCAACTTCCACAGCACTCTGAGTTCAGCCTGATCAGTGCCTCAAACTCACCAGCCAGACACTGGGCCTGGCACAGTGAGAAGGAAGCTTCCCGAGACATCCCAGGGACTCTGCTCAGTGGGGTAGGGGTGCTGCCCACACAGACCCCCACCTGCCTCCCCTAGGCCCCTGAGGGTGGCAGCCGTGGCCCCAGATGTCCAAAGAAGGCCCTAGTTCCATCCCCAGACCTGAGGGCTGGCGGTCGGTAGGCTGCCCGATGGCCCTGCAGGCTTCCCCGAGTCCTGTCTGCTGGCCAGATCTGCCGGGACCACCAGTTGCCCGGGCATGGTGGGGGCCAGTCCTGGCATCGAGCGTGGGAGCTGCAGGAAGGAGGGGGGGGCATCAAGAGTGAGACAAAGTCACACCAGATGGAAAGCAGGGCCGGGGCCACACATCCCGGCCACGTGGCATCCCCCGAGGCCAGCTGGGCAGGCAGCCATGGCACTCGTCGCCCAAGAGGCAGGGGTGGGCAGGCCTGGGCCGCCTCAGTCTGCTCAACCCCACTCCTCCCTTGCACTTGAGTCCACTGCTCTCTATAGTTCACAAATAGGCAGACGTCCTTCATTCCAACCTCGAATGTGCCTGGATGCCCACGAGTCTGAGGAGAACTGAGGCCCAGGAAGGTCAGGGGCCCCAAGGGTCACAGCCTGGCCGGTGCTGGACTCCACACTCCCCACACCTCCCTGACCTGGAGAAGCCGGAAGGAGGCAAGGTCGGAAGGACTCAGGGACTCTGTCTCCCAGGGAGGCCCCTGGGGCATCAGGGCAGGGAGGGCCTAGAAACGGGCCCCAGGACACTGAGGCCCCCCCAACCACTTCTCAGCTCTCCTTTGCTGCTAGTGCCTCAAGAGTTATGTCTCCGTTGCCACCCCAGCCCACAGCCTCCTCTCCACCGAGGACCGCCACACTGTAACCACACCTGCTCTCAAGGCCTCCTGGCTGGCCCCAGCCTCTCCCAGGACCCCGCCTGCGTGGCATCTGCCCACTCCTCCAAGAGCATCTGGGGCTGGAGCAGCCACCCTCCTCTCTGGGCAAAGGATCTGTCCCCACAAATGCGATGCCTGCAGCCCACCTGAGTTCCTCCTGTCCCCTGGCCACTTGTGGCCCCCTGGGCACCTAAAACACAACCCACCTAAAACACAGCCCACAAAACTAAGGAAATGAACTTTCCATTGTATTTAACTTTATTATTTTAAATATAAATTTTAAAACTGAAGCAGGCTTGGTGCCATGGCTCATGCCTATAATCGCAATGCTTTGGGGAGGCTGAGGCAGAAGGATTGCTTGAGGCCAGGAGTTCAAGACCAGCCTGGACAACATAGTTAGACTCCGTCGCTATAAAAAATAACAAATTAACTGGGCGTGGTGACACAAGCCTGAAGTCCTAGCTATTGAGGGGTTTGAGGTGAGAGGATCGCTTGAGTTCAGGAGTTGGAGTCTGCAGCGAGCCGTGATTGTCCCATTGCACTCCAGCCTGAGCAACAGAGTGAGACCCTGCGTCCAAAAAAAAAATGTATAAAATGTCTCATTGATATTTTGTATGTTGGTGATATCTTTAAGTGATGATGTGTTTGATGTATTAATATCTGATTAAATAACACACATTATTAAAATTAACTTCCTGTAGTCCCAGCTATTCGGAGGCTGAGGTGTGAGGATCATTTGAGCCCAGGAGGTGGAGACCAGCCTGGGCAGCATAGCAAGACCCTGTCTCCCTGCCAAAAATTAATGTTACCGGTTTCTTCTTACCTTTTTAATGTAGCTACTAAATAATTAGCAGTACTGGCTGGGCACGGTGGCTCATGCCTCTAATACCAGTACTTTGGGAGACCAAGGTGAGCAGATCACAAGGTCGAGAGATCGAGGTCATCCTGGCCAACAAGGTGAACCCCATCTCTACTAAAAATACAAAAATTAGCTGGGTATGGTGGCAAATGCCTGTAGCCACAGCTTCTTGGGAGGCTGAGACAGGAGAATCACTTGAACCCTGGAGTCAGAGGTTGCAGTGAGCCAAGATCATGCCATTGCACTCTGGCCTGGAGTGAGACTCTGACTCAAAAAAAAAAGAAAAAGAAAAAGAAAAAGAAAATCAACAGTCCTAAGTGTGGCTCTTGGGTTGTGTCTCCTAGCCAGCCCTCGCCCACTCTACTCCAGCCATGTTGGCCCCGCAGCCCCTCGCCGAGTCTAAGGCCGCATGGCCTCTCCCACCTCAGGTCCCTGGCAGGCTGCTCCCTCTGCCTGGATGGCACCTCTCAGCATGCCCGGATTCCGCACCTTCACTCAGTCTCTGCCGAATGTCACCTTCAGAGAGCCCCTCCCTGACTACTGGACGCCCCCACCTCGCCTGCCCCTGCACCACCTATCCCTCTGCCTGTCACACCCTGAGTCCCCAAGTGGGTCCTGTTCACCGCTGCATCCAATGCCAGGCCGTGCCACGCTGGGGCAGCCTCAAAAGTGAGTGTTTAGCAACTGAAATGCCACATGCACCCCATGTGTCCCCATACACACACTCAGTGTGACACTGAGCCATGGGGCCTGGGGGGCACTGGAGAGGCAGGGCCAGGCTGAGAAGGGATCTGGGGAGGGAGGTACAGGCAAGCTGGGAGGGGCCGCTACTGTGTCCAGGAAGGCAGGGCCGGAGGAGCACAGGTGGCTGCACATGGGACCCCCAGCAGGAAGCTAAGATGTGAGCCCCAGACCTCCACCGACAGCGCTGCCTCTGCATGCACCTGGGAAGCCCCTGTCCTCTCCACACCCCAAGGCAGGCAGATGTCCTAAGGCCAGAAGCTACAGGCTGAGACAGAAGACCCCGGCTCCCAAGCTTCCTTGGAGTCTACCCACCCAGCCGGACCCCCACCCTCGGCAAAGCCTGAGGGGCCCCAGGGACGGCCGGCCGGGGCGAAGGGCTCCCGCCTCCCTGGAAAGCGCTGTGGTTTATTGACTAAATGCAGCCCATCGATTTGTTAAGAGCTTTTGCACGTCCTCTCGATGGGAAATATTGTTCTCTCACCCGGCTGGCTGGAACCCGGGTGAGAAGTTCTTTCCTCCACACCATAAATTTCCATCTGGGCATCCCTGCACCGTGTAAATGGGTGTCCACCCACGCAGTGAGGAGGCACTCAATAGTCTGACGGTCCCCCTAGGTTCGGCTTCCTCCACCGCCGGAAACATTGCTCCCCCAGACACCCTAGTGCCCGGCTCTGAACCACAACTGCCGGCCCACTGGGCTTCCTGTCCCCAAGCCAGCCGGTTTCTCAGCTTCTCTCCCAGGACCCCAGAGACCCCAGAGGGACCTTCCCACAGTCCACACACAGCAGAGCAGACCAGGCCACCTCCTACCCCACAGCAGCAGCCAGGACCGAACCAGGCCAGAGGCTCCAGGGACCAGCTCTGCTGTCCTGGAACGCCCTGGGGCCCAACTCAGGCAGCCTCAGGCAACCCCAGAAGGGAGACCTGGGGTGAGGGGGGCCCTGCCTTGAAGCCCCCCCTTACCCCAGGTCACCCTTCTCCCGCTTGTCCCCTGGACCCGCCATGTCTAAGGCCCAGCCCTGGTGGGCCTCCAAGACCCTAGGCCCAGAAGGGCATTCCTAGGCTCTGCCCGGTGTCCCAGCCCTCCATGTTTCCCCGCCTTGGTCTGCTTCCAGGTTTCATGCGTCAGAGAGAGAAGGGCTCTCTGAGGGGAGGATGGAGCCCCCTCCCCTGCTTTCCAGCTCATCCAAAGTGAACTTCATGGCTCTGCCAGTGGGGAGCCCTGGCAGCCCAGGACCAGTCCAGGCACCATCCTGCACCTCCATGTAAAGCCCATGCACTGCTTGATGTGCTCATGTGACAACCAGAGAATCTGAGGCCTGGAGGAGGGAGGGGCCTCAGCCTTGGGACCTCACCTCCCGGAGGAGGCTCCCTGGCCACGTCAAGACTACTCCAGCCAGGTGGGTGCCCAGTGGCTGTGGGCTGCAGGTGCCCAGTGACTGCCCTGGGCGCAGATTAAATAATCTGCTCAGAAGGGCGCAGGGTCACCTGGGGTCTGCACCAAGCCTCACAGATGGCACAGGTCCCCTCGGGACTCCAGGCTCAGTGCTGATACGCTGCTCACTCCTGCCCTGAGGCTGGTTCAGGTTGAGGAGGTGCCCCCTCCACACAAAGGTCCCCATAATCTTCAAAGACTAGGCCAGAAGGGCAGCCAGCCCAGCACCTGCACCTCAGCGCCACGGCCTCTGGGCCACCCACAGATACCAGCAACAGCTCCTCTGAGCTCCACAGCCTGTCTCTGGGCTTCTGCAGACCCTGCCCATCCGACTAGACAAGGGTGACACCAGCTCCAGCCAGACCCTGCCCAGGCCCCTGAAGGCAGCTCGGGGGGGTGGCTCCCCACGAGACCACCAGTCCTGAGGACTCTTCAGAAATCTCAAGCCCTGGGAGCCCAGGGTCTAGCCTCCCCCGAGAGGACCCAGATCCTTCTTTTTTTATTTTGTGAGATGGAGCCTCACTCTGTCAGCGAGGCTGGAGTGCAGTGGGACAATCTCGGCTCACTGCAACCTCCACCTCCTGGGCTCAAGAGATTCTCCTGCTTCAATCTCCGGAGTAACTGGGATTATAGGCATGAGCCACCACACCTGGCTAATTTTTGTATTTTTACTACAGATGGGGTTTTGCCATGTTGGACAGGCTGGTCTCGAACTCCTGATCCACCCACCTTGGCCTCCCAAAGTGCTGTGATTACAGGCATGAGCCACCGCACCCAGCCCTGGACCCAGATCCTTCACAGAGCCAGGGGCTCCACCCCACAGCAGCAGGGCCTCCAGAAGCACCCACACCTCTCTTCGTTCCCAGCTCTAAATGGTCCCTGGATCTTCCCTGCACACAGAAGGCCCCAGCCCACACCTCCTGCCCTCTCCACTCTTCCTGCTCAGCCCTGGGCAGCCCCAGGCAGGGCCAGCATGCAGAGGTTTTCATCCAGTGAGGACAAGGAAGGCTATCAGGGAAGATGTGGAAACAAGGTCTCAGGTGTGCAAAAGACACCGCAGGGAGACTGGTCTTGTTTCCATGATTATAACATTACATTTAAAACTTTTTTTTTTTTTTAAGACAGAGTCTTACTCTGTCACCCAGGCTGGAGTGCAGTGGCACAATCTTGGCTCACTGCAGCCTCTGCCTCCCGGGTTCAAGCGATTCTCCTGCCTCAACCTCCTGAGCAGCTGGGATTACAGGCGCCCACTACCATGCCAGGCTAATTTTTTTTTTATTATTTTTAGGAGAGACCATTCACCTTGTTGGTTTCACCGTGTTGGTCAGGCTGGTCTTGAACTCCTGACCTTGTGATCCGCCCACCTCAGCCTCCCAAAGTGCTGGGATTACAGGCCTGAGCCACTGCAACCGGCCACATTTAAAACTTTAATCCAATGATTGAAAACAGGTGATCAAACACAAACTTGCACCCAAATGTTCTTGGCAGCACCTCCTACAACAGCCAACAGATGGAAACAGCCCAAGTATCCTCAGCTGATGCCTGCAGGAACAAAATGTGGCTCGGCTATATGGTGGAATATTACTCAGCCATGAAAAAGGAAGGGAGACCTGACACAGGCTACAGCGTGGATGAGCCTTGAGGACAGGATCTCAGTGGAGAAAGTCAGTCACAGAGGCCACATAGGGCATGGTTCCATAGATATCCAGAAAAGGTAAATCCTTGGAGACAGAAAGCAGAATTGTGGTTGCCCGGAGCTGAGATGAGGGGATGGGGAATGACCGTTAATGGATGCAGGGTCTTCCTTTGGGGTGTTGAGAAGGTTCTGGACCTAGATAGAGGTGATCACTGCGCATCCTTGTCAACATCTTTAATGTCATTGAATTGTACACTTCAAAATGGTAAAAATGATGGCCAGGCACGGCGGTTCATGACTGGAACCCCAGCACTGTGGGAGGCCAAGGCTGGGGGATCACTTGAGTCAGGCATTTGAGACCAGCCTGGCCAACGTGGTGAAATCCCATCTCTACTAAAAATACAAAAATTAGCTGGGTGTGGTATAATCCCAGTTACTCGGGAGGCTGAGGCAGGAGAATCGCTTGAACCCAGGAGGGGGAGGTTGCAGTGAGCTGAAATTGTACCACTGCCCTCCAGCCTGGGTGACAGAGCGAGACTCTGCCTCAGAACAAACAAACAAAACCCAAAATGGTTAAAATGATGATGTTCATATTATGTGAACCTCAACTCAATTAACAAACAAGTTTCAACCAGCAGGAGATGGTCTTGAGGCTGGGCTGAGAGCAGCGTCTACTGCGAGTTTTTGAGTCTCTTTCTGCATTTTCTAGAGCAGCACCATTCAAAAGAAATGCCACACAAGCCACGTAGGTGACAAAATTTTCTAGTGGCCACCAGAAAATGTAAAAAGAAACAGGTGAAATTAATTTAAATAATACATTTTGTTTCACTTAATACACTATGTAATTATTTCAACATGTAATTGTTATGAAAAATATCAGTAGAGCCGTGGTAACGGCTTTTCATCGGAGCTGCAGATCCATGAGTATTTCACGCCTGACACACATTCGGCATGCGTGGCCTTCCATGGGCTCCATGGCCTGGGGGCCGGTCACTGAAGCATTGGGCGACCCCAGGCTGTCCCCTTGACTTCCAGTCAGTCCTGACATCACAGCGAGTCCTCCTGGCTATTTTTTTTTTTTTTTTTTTTGACAGGGTCTTGTTCTGTTCCCCAGGCTGGAATGCCGTAGCACAATCATAGCTCACTGCATGGAACTGTACACTTCAAAATGGTTAAAATGATGGCCAGGCATGGTGGCTCATGCCTGTAACCCCAGCACTTTGAGAGGCTGAGGCGGGCAGATCACTTGAGTTCAGGAGTTTGAGACCAGCCAGGCCAACATGGTGAAACCCCATCTCTACTAAAAATACAAAAATTAGCTGGGCATGGTGTAATCCCAGCTCCTTGGGAGGCTGAGGCAGGAGAATCACTTGAACCCGGGAGGCAGAGGCTCACTGCAATCTCTGCTTCCTGGGCTCAAGTGATTCTCCTGACTCAGCCTCCTGAGGGGCTGGGACTGCAGGTGCGTGCACCACCACACCTGGCTAATTTTTATAATTCTTATAGAGATAGGGTCTTGCTATGTTGCCCAGGCTGGTCTCAAATTCGTAGCCTCAATCCATCTGCCTGTCTCGGCCTCACAGGCATGAGCCACCGCGCCCCTCCCCTGAACACTGTAACTCAGGGTCTGGTCTACATTCTCACTGTCCTGTCAATTTTTATTGGTACTGTGGCGACATCCACATCACATACAATTCACCATTTTAAATTCAGCAATTCAGTGGTGGTTCATTCATTCGAAATGGGGTGCAACCACCATGGCTGTCTGGTTCCAAAACATGCTCATCCCCCAGGAAGAGACCCCTTACCCATTAGCCCTGCTAACCACCCCTCTGCCGTCTCTCTCTGGGGATTTGCCGGTTTGGGACGTTTTAAGTGCATAGACTCTTACCCTATGTGGCCTTTGGTGTCTGGCTTCTTTCATGGAGCATAATATCTTCTCTAACTTTTTATTTTTATGTATCGATTTGTGGAGACAGGGTCTCTTGCTCAGGGGAGATGAGCTGGTTCTATTGAGGCCTTCAACTGTTTGGATGAGGCCCACCCACATTACAGAGAGCCACCTGCTTTACTCAGAGCCCACTAATTCGTTATTTTTTGTTTTGTTTTATTTTGTTTTGAGACAGAGTCTCACTGTGTTGCCCAGCCTGGAATGCAGTGACACAATCTGGGCTGACTGCAACCTCAGCCTTCCAGGCCCAAGTGATTCTCCTGCCTCAGCCTCCCAAGTATCTGGGATTACAGGCACCCACCATTGTGCTAGGCTAATTTATATATTTTTAGTAGAGACAGGATTTTGCCATGTTGGCCGGTCTGGTCTCAAACTCATGACCTCAGGTGATTGGCTCACCTCAGCCTTTCAAAGTGCTGGGATTATAGGCGTGAGCTACCGCGCCCGGCCTGATTTGTCTGTTTTATTTTATTTTGTTTTATTTTTTGGACAGCGTCTCACTCTGTTGCCCAGGCTGGAGTGCAGTGATGCAATCAGAGTGCCGCTCAGTGCAGCCTTGACTTCCTGGGCTCAAGCGATTCTCCTGCCCTAGCCTCTCAAGTAGCTGGGACCACAGGTACATGCCATTACACCCGGCTAGTGTTTTTTTTTTTTTTTTTTTTTTTTTTTTTTTTTGGGGGGTTTTGGGCGACCGTTTTGACCCCGGGGGGTTTTGAACGCCGGGACACAACCCACCCACCCCCCCCCCCGCGCCGGGGGTACGGGCAGGGACCTGGGGGCCCCGCGACTTGCGCGGCTAGGGCAGGCGCATCGCTTGAGCCCAGGAAGTCAAGGCTGCACTGAGCGGCA